>CM070823.1:46616095-46646095 GCA_036326025.1 Chrosomus eos
ACAGAAACCTTTCTGCATTTTTACATTTAAAATAAAAAACTCAATTCTGTATGATTTATAAGCTTTTGTACCCATGGGGACCTAAGATCCACAGTGACACGAGTCCCCATGAGTCTGTGTACAATCAGGTTTAAGACACACACACACACACGCACACGCACACACACACACACGCACACGCACACGCACACGCACACACACACACAGTAAAAGCATAATGTTAGGATTAGCCCTGAAGTGTCCTCTGCTGCCTAGAGTTGATCATCTAATACTCTAGAAGTAACTGAATTAAAAGCTGCCAATCCAATAGGAAATCACTGACAGCATCTTCACTTCTATCATCCAAACAACTCTTTACATTTGATATCCTTCATTTCACAATCATTCATAGGCCTTGACTTATGGATGGCTTATTATTTTCATTAAATAAAAGTTTTATTCAGAGCAGTATTTGTATCCTACATTGATAAAGCGAGCGAGTGAAAGAAGCTCTAACAGTAAATCAGCTTCATCAGAAAAGAATAGCAGTTTCATTCATCAAGGGAACTGGTTCATGCGCTCAGGCCACGTTTACACACAGCCGGGTATTTAGAGAAACAAATTTTCTGTGATAAAAACGGGGCCTGTTATGCCGAGTTCAGACTGCACGATTTTCAAAATAATCGGGTCACTGTTGTTTTCACACTGCATGACTATCTGGGGTAACATTCAGTTGCTTCTGTGTTCATACTGCACGATGGGTCGGCCACAGGAGGTTTCACACTGCATGACTTTACAAAAGAAAGAATCGCCGACAACTTCTGCCTGGTCCGCAAACTACGTTTCACAACCAAACAAACGCGAGAAGTGATACGGAAAAAACGGAAGATCACGCGTGCGTGAGACCGGAGTTCTCGCGCGACACTGAGTTTGTTATTAAAAATGATAGCCTACAAGAAGATTGCGATCCAAATTGTCTGTGCACTGATTTGTAGCGAAAATGAAACAAATAAATAAACAGTTTATGCAGGAGGAAATGTTTGGGAAGACGAGGGGAGCAAGGACTGTGTTTTGGAAAGAGAGTTGGGGGTAAATAAATAATTTTGCAAACGTCCTGCTGTTGCTGCTGGTCATGCAAATGTTTGTGCTTTGTTTCTGTTTGATATAATTGTAAATATAGGCCTATCTATTCTGGTCTATAACTCCCCCCGAACAGCCTGTCCTGTATCTTGCTCTCTCGTTGGCTGTCGGTCATCGCCGATGTAGTTTTCAGTCAGAACACATTCACACAGCAGGATTGTGAATCGCCGACAGGTCCAGATATTTAGCATGCCAAATATCTCACGGGCGTCGGCGACTCGTCGGCGATTCTCTCAGATAGCGTCTTTGCTCATTCACACTGCGTGATTGTCACTCGCGTGAACGAGCACCGATTTGCCTGTGATTTCGGGCATTTGTCGGCGATTTCTCAAAACCTGTCGGCGAGCCAAAATCGTGGCTAAAATCGTGCAGTCTGAACTCGGCATAAGAGAGAGTCCTGCAGTGATGATGATGATGATGATGATCACCTGTTCACATGTGTCACCTGTTCATCACCTCATCTCATAAAGTGATGATGTTCACCTGTTCATCACCGCATCTCATTAAAGTGATGATGATGATGATGATGTTCACCTGTTCATCACCTCATCTCATTTAAGTGATGATGATGATGATGATGTTCACCTGTTCATCACCTCATCTCATTAAAGTGATGATGATGATGATGATGATGATGTTCACCTGTTCATCACCTCATCTCATTAAAGCCTGCAGGGCCTCAGATGAAATTAGAAACCACAACCTGAGGTTTCTCCCAGTGGAGATCACAGAATGAGAACATGCACTATTTTCAGGGACTTTTCCCACCTCAGTCACAGGGAATCTCTCTTTCACACGCCACAAGATATCCATAATAGCATTTATTTCAGTAAATCATTTTCATGTAACACTGTTGTATCAGGATTCTCTTTCAGGACCAAATAACGTGATCAATCCTACATGAAGTATTTGAGGAGAGATATAATATGTGTCAACCGTGTTGAACTGCTGTCCATGGTTAAATCAAGTTATTTCTGTGCATATCTTCTTTTCTATCCTCCATTAACGCATTCCCCCTTTCCTCCTACACATTGCAAAAGCGATGATTCCTTGAGTCATTCCTCTGTGGATTCGCTGGCAGTTTATCATTCCTCACAGCTGGTATGAGCTTCTTTTAACCCAATGTGAATCTGTTACAGAGCAACTCCTGATCTGTGTGGAGCAGAGACTCCCAGTAAACCTGCCTCTCCTTAGGGATGTGCCCAGATCCACCGGGAGATTAATGTTGTGCTTTTAATTACGGGGCATTTACAGGCAAACGCTGTTATCAGACAACAGAGAAATGCAGACTGAGGGTTACGAGAGTGCCGATGGTGTGCTGGACTTCAGTGTTTTACACTCAGCATGGTAGACCTTTACTCATAATGGAGTTATATATTGGGAGTTCTTTGTTAAGCATCTTGTACTCTATTCTTGGGATGAGTTTGGTGCAGGGTTATTATTGTTAACTAAACCTATTAAAAACTATATAAATTACAGTGGGTGAAGAAAGACATTTTCAAACAGTTTTATTGCTGTGGTGTTGTTTGCAGCATGGGATAGCCTACACTGTAAAAAATGATTTTGTGGTGAAGTAAATACTACTGAAAAAAACGATGTAATTTACATGAAAAGGTTAGTTCAGGCAAGAATTAAAAAAACTAAGTAAAATCCAGATCAGTACTTAATTCAAGCGAGTAGAAATGAAAGCGTAAATATCAACTTAATAAAATTAAGTAAATATTACTCAACTTTTCTGATACTGGGGTTCCCATCATGCACTGGACCTTGAATAATTAATGAGGTTGATTTTTCACTGGTTTCCAGCTGTATTTACACTGTTTTATCATTGCTTTTGTTATAGTAACTTGCCATTTTGTGACATTTCGGGGAAATTTTCTGCTCAAAATGACACATTCAAACACAAAAACGATCCATCAAATGTTACCATCATTGTGTATTTTCTACCAAGTATTGAGGTCTTTGCATTCACATGATATTTAACATCTGATATGATGTAGTATAAATTACTTAGTAGTTCTAAGTAAAGCACATACTGGTATTTCAATATTATTATTGTTTAGGTGAAATGTAAAGCAAAGGAATTTTCAACTAAATTGATATTACTCAACCTTTTACTAGCCAAGTTAAAATTTCTTATTTACTTTGTTACTTTCACTTGACTAGGTTAAGTTTACTTAATTCCATATTCCAAGTAAATTTAACTTAAATATTTCTAATTAAAGTTACTGAGAAATATGTTTAATTTTTACTTGGCAAATCGTTGTAAATTTACTAGCATTTTCTGAGTGAAAAAAGTTAGCAAGCTTTTTTCAAGTAAATCCTACTCCAAATTTTTTACAGTGTAGTGCATTGTCCTGAATGAGAATCCTTTTATTTCTTTTTATACCATAGCAGAAAGTGGTCCATTATAAAGTCCACATGCCTTGCTCAAGTTATTTTGAGACCCTAAAGGGAACTTTCATCTCACTTCCCAATATTGCAGAAGTCATTTTACAATAACCCAGCCCAAATGTTGGAAACATTCACCAACCGTCCAGAAACCCATCATCCACACCATCCATTGTAGCACAACATTCGTTATCGTCAGTCAATAAAACTACCTTAAAATCAGTCTTCAAGCATGTCTGCGCACACCGTAACGGTTTATCTTGGTGAGCTTTGGTTAGACGTGGCTGAAATACAACTGAAAATTACTACACTGTAATAAAAAGCCTGTACAAATACTAGAAATCGTGAAATAATTGGGAATCATTCAACAAACTACATTTCATTTATCTATTATACCTTTTATCGTTTTGGTCCAGAAATTCTCGTTTTTCGTCAGTGTGTGACGTTCTATTTTTTAATATGATATTATTATGTGGCTGTCTTGCCAATCACTGTGTCGTTGATTGTGGTTTCGAGTATCGATATATCCAACCTTTCCAATGAACACAAGAACGCGCAGTAATCTCAGACAACTCAATCCAGATATTTTAATCAAATCCGCAAATTCGTTTGAAGAACCAAATTAGCCAGAGATCAATAATGATTAGAAGATGAAATCTGTCAAATCATCTCAGATGTATTAGCGAGATATGAATAACGGACCCCTGTTATCTGAACAGATATTAGAAATAAAACATCAAAAACTTTCTTTGAAAAACTAAAATCTGAATGTTTTCTTGAAAGTCACTTGCACAATAATTTGGAGCGTAGTGTAGTGTGCTCACGATATTGATGATATTGAATAGATGTTTTTGTGGTCACGATATTGATGATATTGAATAGATGTTTTTGTGCTCACATTATTGATGATATTGTATTCGTACTAGATGTAGAAGTGAGAGAGCAGAACAGGCAAATGGGAGGACACTATGAATATGACTTCATGCCAAAAAGAAACTGTCCATCAGTAATTTGGGACATTTCCAAGACCTGTCAAATGATTATTACAACAAAACTGTGTGCAATCGCACAAATCGGTAGCAATATTTCAGACCGCGCCATAAAAACCTACATGAGCAATGCATGACGAGTCCCTCAAAACACAAACACAAGCACACCTCGAAGCCAACCTCACTCAACTGAACAAATATTGATCATTCGAGAGCGTCACCTTTATGAGCTCAAATGCTCAAGGAAATAACCCAAGCTATTGCATCACTTATGCAAAACATGGTGTCAGCGTACACCGGCAGAAAAGACGGCTTCAAAAAGACACAAACGCTCAACAAAAGATTAAATTGCCATTATACAACCATTTCTTTGCCAGTTGCTATCCCGTTAGAAATGAAAAGCGTGTTGAATTAGAGCTAAAACAGGTGAAATACTACAAAACATGAAAAAACATGAAAGTAAACGCTTGAATCAGACTATTCTCTCAATCGGGTTCATGTATAGTTGTATATGCTTATGTTTTATATCGTGCGAATATGCACAGGTTTATTTATGTCTCATGACTTATGAACTGGTCAGTGGAGGACAGGGGACTGAATATGTACTAGATATTTGATATAAAAAAAGGGCATAAATGTCAGCTTTGTTTTAAGAGGTCATCATGGAAAGAATCCGTGGCGTTCTCCGGTTCGGACTTTATGAGGAGCAGCAAGTGTCTATTAATACAGAAAACAGCTCAAATATGCTGAAGATGCTTTGTACAACATTACATATTGTAAATGAGAAACAAACCAAGTGTCTGTTTAACATAGTTCTCAAATGTATTGAATTTGTTGTACTACTTGTAGTTTTATTTTTAAATGCAGGAAATGAGATCCATAAAGATTTAAATAAGACCTATTATGCCCTTTCTAAAAGTCCTGTTTTCAGGCTCTTCTAGATCAGGTTTTCCTGCTTGAATGTTGATTATTTTCCTCATATTTCTCTATTGTTGCGGCTCCTCTCCTCCCAGTCTGTCAGTAACGCTCTGGAGTGTGTTTCCCGTACAACGCCGTAACTCGCTGCTTCACTACCAACACACACACACACACACACACACACACACACACACACACTAGCGAGTCACGACCATACTGACGCAAATTGGTCGTTCAACCCCGTTGGTTAATGAATCACACAGGTGGTGGAGTAATAGCTTTCTTTACTGAATCTGTTTGAGATCGAATTAACGCTAGATGTTTTGATATAAATTACAGACATGACATCTGAGGACTATCTCATTTTTCTCAGTTATTCTGCTATTTCCAGATTCAATCATAGACTGATTTTTACATATAGAGCACTGCACACATGCGCACTCTGTGCTTTAAATCTCTTGAAATCCCATTTGTATGTATTCTAAATAAAAGATATAGAATGTACTGAATAATGTTTGCTTATTTGGCTCAAGATAAGGATTTATTGAGTCCACATGTCATGCAAACAAGAACCACAGCTCGAGATCTGTCGTTCCAAACACACAACGATGGTTTGGGAAACACGACTCGGTGAACTGCTGATAACGACAGAACCACAGCTGGCTAACGATGCTTTCGGGAAACACACTTCTGATTACTTCCTGTCTCTATGAAGCCCCTCCTCCTGAAAAGCACACTGTGCTCTGATTGGTCGGCTGGATCAGTGTGTTGTGATTGGTCGAGCGCTTCGAGTGTGTTTGGGAAATGTCCCGGCCCTTTCCATAACCACCAGTTTAACACACTACTAACTAACTCACCCAGGCCCCGCCCCTTTATTCTGCGTATGAATTATTATAATGAGGAATATTGTGACGTGTTCGTTCCCGGAAGAAACTCAAGATACAATGGAGGCGTTTCAGGAGTTCAGAAACACTGACACTGATATAGAGAAGAACTTTTTCATGATCAAACAGCAACATTACACACTAAAGAGAGATGAAGATGGAGAACAGCAGAATAGATCCTGCCACTGATGTTAAATAATATAATATATATAAATAACAATGATGTTAGTTCTACATTATACACTGATTCCAGCGCTGGCGAGGAGCTAAACAGGTTTTGTCGTCTCAGCTGACTGTATAACCCAACACCTGTGTCACAGCGTTTCAGCTGATACCAGATAAGCCTGAGATTAGTTTGAGCAAACTCTGGTTTTTCGGGATCAAACAGGAACAGGTTATCAGCAAACCCAAACTGGGCCAATCAGCTGCGAGTGACACCTGATGCACTAAAGCCCCGCCCCCTGTGTCTCTCGCTCCACATTACAGCAGCTAACAGAGGAAAACTGCACATCCAATCATGCTAATTATTGATTATATTAATATCAGATGACTTTAAATTATGCATAATTCCTTTAATATACTCACATAATTAAACTAATCTTAACCTTTGCTTTTAAATTAATATAAAAGCTTTAATATAATCTATTAGACAGATAAGGCGTACCTGTTTCTTTTGAGCTCTTTGTGAAACTATATTAATAATAAAGCCTATTACTTTAATTCACATCATCATGCATTGATATAGTCAGATATGTTCTTTTAGCTGCTTCTCAAACTTTCACTGTGTAGTCCTTCTTTTAAATGTGTTTAATTTCCTGATATTTTTCATGATGATCTCTAATCTTCATAAGAGAAGTGAATGCTCTCCAGCTGCCCTGTGATTGGCTGTTCACTGATGATGTCACAGCTCCAGCTGCACGCGCTGCAGAGTTAAAGTAACACTAAGTAGTTTTTCAACCTTCATAATATATTTCCAAGACCCTTGTGATGGTACATCGACTTAAAATAAGTTAAATGACTCGTCTAACATAGCCTGACGGGTCTGTATCGCTTTTACTGGCACTATGTAACTTCGGGTTTCGGGTAGGAACCCGTGCACAAAAAGAACTACAAAATTCGACTGCTTTACGTCAAGCGCTACAATAGTCATTATTTCGTTTTTCTTCGTTTCTGATGTCGCAATACATCATCCTTTCATGAAATCATGTAACATACTCTACCTGGTCTGTGGACATCGTTCATTCTAAAGCCGGTGCTGGGTAAACAGCGAGCGTGTGTGCGACGGTAGGCTAAATTATTTACGACAGCGGCAATGGACAATTTCGTTTCCAACCAGTAGGGCGACCGAAGAGGAAAAGTTACTTGGTGTTATTTTAATCACAAACTCTGGGTCAAACTGAGAGCATGTTTAATCTGATCTAAACTCTAACCCTACTCTGAAACTAGCGTCGCGCAACGGGCCTCGCCTGGGTCACTTCAGGAGTTCCCAGCGAATACTGTCAGTGTGTCCAATCCTTCATCACTGAACACAAACCACTGGCTGTGGAGGATGAGGACACTGACATGACACACACACACACCCCACACACACACACACACACACACACACACACACACACACACTAAATCAGTTAAACTGTGGATATACCAACATTCCTGGCACACAACAATACCATTAGTGTCATCATTTACTCACACTCATGTGTTGTTTAATGTTTAATATCCTCTCATCATTTTTGTCTATGCATTCAAAGTCTAGGTAATAATCAATAGCTTTAAAAAGTAAATAAAGACCATATGATTAAGTAGTTCACATTAATCAAGTCGTTCAATCAATATATATAAAACTATCAGTTTATTCTAGTGCTGGGCAATGATTTAATGATTAATCGCATCCAAAATTAAAGTTTGTGTTTACGTAATATATGTGTGTGTACCGTGTATATAATTTTGTATATATAAATACACACATATGCATATATTTGCATGAATATAAATATCATTTATAGTGTATATATACACATAAATAATTTATATATAATTCATTTCTTAAATATATACATGCATGTTTGTGTATTTATATATACAAAATAATACACACAGTACACACACATATATTATGTAAACACAAACTTTTATTTTGGATGTGATTAATCGTTCCCCAGCACTAGATTGACCAGTTTATATAACTATCAGTTTATTAATATATGAACATCAATAAACGCACATTCATAAAGCACATCAGATACAGTAAACAGAAGCTCAAACACGCTTTCGCAGGAACTAATGATGTTTTTCTCTGGTGTCGAACATGTTTGAGCTTCTGTTTACTGTATTTAATGTGCTTCATGTAAGGAACCTCGCATGTCTAAAAAAGTTTCATATTTCCATATCCATTGCACATATTTTGACAGACAGACTCGATAAAATTAGACTCAATCAGACAGTATTTCTTTCCAAAGGCTTGAACACGCAACCTAAAGAGAAGCCCTAAAGATTAACTACACTTTATAGTTTTGAGTTTATCACGTATGCTAATAAAATGTCAACTCAAGTTAATATCTCAAATCCTCTTTTGATGACACCAACCAAAAAAACACTGACTGTCCAATAATATCTCTGACTCAATTTCAGAGAAACCAAATGTTGAATTCACATCATGTGTTCCAGCAGCCATAACTCAACATATGGATCATAGTTTCTAAGTATAGAAATCAACAAAGGCTCAGGCATTAGACAGGCATGCACACAGGCCACTGGTAAACTGATGCTTTTGTACTAGTTTGCTGATTCATGTGCACGGCTTATCTACTTTATCACATTCCAGAAAACTACTTTTACAGTTTTTGATACTGACACAACTAATGTAAAATGGCTGCATACACACACTCGCAGTTAATCTGCCATCGTGACATGAGCATCAGAGACTCTTCAGAGAAGATGAAGATGATCTGGGGAAGGACATCATGATGTGACACTAATATCATAAACTCTTAAAGCCCACGGCGGCTTCCTCTTATCTCAGAAGCCTACTGGGTAATCCTTAGGGTTTGTTGACCCATATTCCTCATTGCACAACACACACACACTGACAGGCTAATGAAGACGCAGGACAGCAGTGGGTAAAGGCTGCTGCTGATTTATTGTGGCATTGGTCATCTTGAGGGAAACCAGTGACATGACACCCCGTGACGGCTGTTCATGCAGATTACTCATATTCATCTCTGTCAGCAGTGCCATTCTCTCTCTCTGTTTTGTGTGTGTGTGTGTGTGTGTGTGTGTGTGTGTGTGTGTGTGTGTGTGTGTGTGTGTGTGTGTGTGTGTGTGTGTGTGTGTACTGTAATGCACGCTTTGTAAACAAACTCACCTTTACACATGCACTCATGTGGGTCCTCTTATCATGAATATTGCACATTAAAGCTATGTTTTGTATATTTGAAACGCTTGTCGGATCTGGAACTGCACGCACGCACACACACACACACACACACACACACACACACACACACACCTGCTTTCACACGCGCACTCTTACCTTGGTCACCACATTTCTCTCTAGTCCGTTTTCCAGGTGATTCCCCGAATGCACACAGACGCACGGCTCCGCGGTGCCTCTGCTGCTGTCATTACTGACGCCGGGGATCATCTGGCCCGGCGCGAGAGTCGTGAGCGCGTTGTTGTTGGACTGCTCTCGCGCGCACGGCTGAGCCAAGAGAAAATTGTCCGAAAACTGGCTGAAGCCGATGAAAATGGCCGGGATCCATGTTAAAACGATCAGCTGTTTCTGATACTTCCCGAATCCGCCCACGCTAGGCAGGACGCGGGCGTCGATCTGCGTGAGTAAGCCGGGCGCGTTGCTGGTTTCGGGGGTGACGAAGCCGTTCTCCGGTGGATGAGGCTCGATGTCCAGCTGAGACACGGCCATCACCGTCTCACACATACTGCGGCAAACACACACACACTCCCCGCGTTCACACCGATCAAACGCACGGAGAGCCTCGCGTGCGGTGCTCAGGGAGTGGTTTGCGTGTCTTCACCCGTTCACAAAGCGTCACGGACTGCTCGCGATCAATCAATAGAGTAAAGTCACCGGCTTGGCCCTCTCTCCCTCCCTCTCTCTCTCTCCAAACGCGTTCCTGTAGTCGAGAGGAAAAACAACAACAGTGTTCAAAGACCGCGATTCAATTCCGTGTCCATTTCCAGCATTCACTCACTCACAGCCACAGGTAACACACCTGTCCCACACCACACACAGACCAGCTGCGCGTGACATTACACGGAGACACGCGTCATGATCCACTTACGCGCTCAGGAATCTCTTTTCTGACGCGAGTGTTTTAACGCGTTCCGTCGCGTTCCCTCGCGCTCTCCGGTGATGATCCGGACCGAGCGATGGCGGAACTCAGATCAACACCCCCGTCAACACGCACTCACTGCTGGCATTGATTAAAACTGTGTGGTTGTGTGTGTGTGTGTGTGTGTGTGTGTGTGTGTGTGTGTGTGTGTGTGTTTGTGCTCAACTGAGTTGATGTAACAGCTACTTGTGATTTTAGAGGAAACATATATTTTAAATAACCAAGCAATTAATGCTCTTTAATAATATAATTTAATCAAATCTTTCAGTGCGAGGGTGATACTGCTGGTTTCATTATGCAGGAATTGCTGCTCTCTACTGGCCAAACTGGTTGCAGAACTATTTCAATGACAATACACAAGTCTGAGCAGTCTATATTGTGTGTGTGTGTGTGTGTGTGTGTGTGTGGTCAAGTCACCTTCATTTAAATGGCAATAAATGGTTTCAAAACTGCTTTACAGTGATAATAGGAAATGAAACAGATTGTTTTGGCTTTACAGCAGATCTAGAATAAAGTTATTGTCCAGCTGAAGTTGTGTGTGTGTGTGTGTGTGTGTGTGTGTGTGTGTGTGTGTGTGTGTGTGTGTTGTGTGGTGTGTGTGTGTGTGTGTTTTGGTGTGTGTGTGTGTGTGTGTTTGTTTTAAGCGAAACTGTTCTAATATTTGTGGATTAGTATAATTTAAGTAAGCCTGCCATCTAGTGGTGACAGTAGATTAGTGTGTTACAGGATTTTTTTTTTTCTTTTTTCCCCAGTAAGTTTATAATGTATTTATGTTTCCAGAAGTTGAATTGATCACTGAAATATGGATTGAAAGGCTGTGGTTGGGACTCTTATTAACATGTGCTTATGGTTTGATAGAGAACATGTGTACTTGTATTCACATTCAGTATATGCTACATTAACTGCTGCACCGCCTCTTATTAGATTACTGATCTAAAAAATGTGTGTTATTTTCCTGCTAGTTTGTTGTATTGTGTGTATTCCTCTAGGGCAGACTGGGGCCGGTTAGCTCTTTGTGTTTTCGCAGTGATATCAGCCCTGGCTTTTGTTGTTTGCGTCAGTGTGTGAATGTTCACCTCACGCTGGTCACACCCTTTCATTAAAGTCCTGAACCTTCGATCCCAGCGTGAGTCATACACACACACACACACACACACACACACACACACACACACCACACACACACCACACACACACACACACTACACCACCACACACACACACACACACCACACACACTCATGTGATATAACACAGACACTGTGCTTATTTTACAGTTTCTGATTTATAATACAAATACTGTATAGAGAAGGCTGTTGCTATTTATCACACTGAGGTTCTCAGTAATAAGGTTTTTGAGTTAAACATTCACATTTAAAGGTTCTTAACCAGATCAACACAATAAAACCACCTTGCCATTACGATAAATGCTATCACGGCAGAGACTGGGTCTTGCAGGTTGGGTAGGAAATATAATATTATACTTGTAGGTTACATTTTATTTCGATAGTCCAATTTAGACATTCTTCTAACTATAATTAACTTTGCAACTACATGTCTCATTCAACTAACTCTCATTCATTTGCAACTACATTCTCATTAATATGCAACTACATGTAAACTAACTTTCAGTAATTTGCAACTACATGTCAACTAACTCATTAATTTGCAACTGCATGTCAACTAACTCATTAATATGTGAACTAACTCATTAATATGCAAGTACATGTCAACTAACTCATTAATATGTGAACTAACTCATTAGCATGCAACTACATGTCAACTAACTCATTAATATTCAACTACATGTGAACTAACTCATTAATTTGCAACTGCATGTCAATAATCATTAATATGTACTACTCATTAATATGCAACTACATGTCAACTAACTCATTAGTATGCATACATGTCAACTAACTCATTATATTGAACTACATTGAACAACTAGTTAATGACTACATGTCAACTAACTCATTAATATTGAACTAACCATTAATATGCAACTACATGTCAACTAATCATTAGCATGCAACTGCATGTCAACTAACTCATTAATATGTGAACTAACTCATTAATATGCAACTACATGTCAACTAACTCATTAATATGCAACTACATGTCAACTAACTCATTAATATGTGAACTAACTCAGTTATATGCAACTACATGTCAACTAACTCATTAATATGTGAACTAACCATTAATATGCAACTACATGTCAACTAACTCATTAGCATGCAACTGCATGTCAACTAACTCATTAATATGTGAACTAACTCATTAATATGCAACTACATGTCAACTAACTCATTAATATTCAACTACATGTCAACTAACTCATTAATATGCAACTACATGTCAACTAACTCATTAATATCAACTACATGTCAACTAACTATTATATGCAACTACATGTTAATTATCTCATTAATTTGCAACTACATGTCAACTAACTCATTAATATTCAACTAAATGTCAACTAACTCATTAATATTCAACTACATGTCAACTACTCATTATAGCAATCTCATTAATATTAGTATGCAACTACATGTTAATTACTTCTCATTAATTTGCAACTACATGTCAACGAACTCATTAATATGCAACTACATGTCAACTAACTCCTGCATTTGCAACTATGTAAACTAACTTTCAGTTCTTTTGCAACTACATGTTAATTATTTCTCATTAATTTGCAACTACATTGCAAAATAACTTCCAAAGTTACGTGTAGAATGTCAATTTGTCAAATGTCAAATGTAGACCATTGAAAGAAAGTTTTCCCTACTTTCATAATACTGATTTATTAAAATATCTGTTGTTAAATAATGCTTTATATTTGTGTGTTATAACCTTTACCATGCGCTGTTTCAGGAATTGTTTCGTTTTAATATGTAATTATGTAACTAAAAACGGTTTACATTTGGTAGAAAAGCTGTTAACAGGCAATATAATTATCTTTTTACTGTCAGGAACCCAAAAGTCGATGGATCTTAAATGAATTTCTCTTAGCTTTTGTGTTTTGTGATTGTGATATCCAGTAATGAAGCGGTGAGAATGGGCTAGTGTTGGGTTGATGAAATCATTATTTGTGTGTCATCTTCTGAGGGATCTGATGAGTTATCAGCAGCTGGGAAGTTTTGGCCGTCAATCACTGAGTGGTTTATGCAAATGTTTCATTGACATAGTGCTTAGATGTGTTCTGTACTTTGACCTTTTCAAGCTACGCTTAGATACACACAGTCACACTTGCTTGCAAAGAAATCACATACCTCCTTCAGTTACAGTCTCTAGAGAAATAAAATATTTAATTTGATCAAATGCAACCCGAATGCGTGCCAGGGAGTTTAGGCCAGCAGAACTCACTGCCAAGGGTGTGTCAGAGACAGCGTGAGTAATGTGCTGTCACCAGAAGCCTTACGCATTAGAGAAAACACAACAAGTGGCAACAGAGCGGCTGTAGACATGGGGGTATTTGAGCAGCCACACCTGTATCGCACTAGAGAAGCAGTGGGAAAGCAAGAGAGAGAGGCGTTGGCTCACCTTTATGACCCAGCCCACGTAATATATGAAGTTATGTTCTGTTGAGTGGTTACTGTATAAACATGCGTCTGGATAACGCAGATCTAAAGGGTTAACTCAGGCCCAGCAAGACCGTTTTAAGCGACTTTCTTTTCGCATACCATTTATAAAACGTCCCGATTACCTGAGAAATATCACTGAAATATCTAAGACGAGTAAAGAGCGCGTGGTTGAAGTATATGCAAAACGATGAAAGTTAACGATTGAGTGAAACCATGTTAACCCTTGACGGTTATCTGAGACTTAAGGGTTGGTAACACTACACTTCTCATTCCATTAGGCTCTCGACATGCCAGATGCCTCGCCTTGAAAGTAGGCGATACCATCATTGGAGATCATCTGGATCAGTCATGGGAGAAGTGAAGTAAGTGCACTCAGAACAGTGCTCACTTCTGGTGGTGGATCGGCCAGCTACTGTGTGGGATCAAAGACTGATATTGTGTGCTTTGTATACTGGGGCTGTTTACACTACACAGAATGAATAAACATGTACAACTTTTTATACGTTTTGGCCGTTCATTTACACGACATCTACATGTCAAGTTGGTGTTGTAGTTGTAGTTGGGTGCCTGAAAACGCAAACCTTTGAATACGGGTTTCAAAGGCCCTGTTTACACGAGAACGATTCCGGGTGAAAACGTAAAATTGTTTTATCGGATGTGCCTTTCGTTTACACGGCGACGGCGTTTTGGGGGCTTAAAAACGCAAAAAAGTGAAACCACCCTCCAGAGTGGAAATCTTAAAAACGCTCCACCTAAAGGGTAAAAACGCAAATCTGCTCACGGTGGCTCTCGTCGCGTACGCGTTTACGTACAGGAAAATAACAACCAACATGTCGGATTATTTCCATACGTCGGACCTTCAAGTTGCCCTAGCAGCTCTGATAAACGTACAAGAGTCTTTTCTGCAGTTGTACGAAATATTCTCAGATATTGGTGTTGCTGTGTGACAGTGCTTCACATTGCCCCCTAGCTGCCTGGAGTGCATACTACATCCAATTTCACACACTTTTGCGTCACCATATGCATTTCCACCCCATAATGCTTGTCTAAGGCTATGTTTACACGGAAACGATCTGAAGAGAAAGTGGGGGGGAAATCTGTGTGCATATGGTGACGCAAAAGTGTGTGAAATTCGATGTAGTATGCACTCCAGGCAGCTAGGGGCAATGTGAAGCTTGATGAATATGAATATTGATTCATACCAGTGTTTACCATCCACAGACCGATGGGCTAGTTGAACGATTTAATCAGACCGTGAAGAACATTTAGAGGTTTGCACAGAGATAACGGATAATCGTTTTCACCTTCGAACCTGTTTCAGGGAGTGTGTTCTCGAGACACCAGGACCTGTTTTATGACGATGAGCGGCTGGAGCTCCTTAAGGGTTTTTCTGTTAGAACGGTGTCATGTTAGCGGCCGCTAAGTTATTAACTAATGATCTTCGAAACGGAAGTGAATCAATCAAAACTAACTTTAGCTGAACAAATAACTTCATCCTAGAGCTGCTGTAGAGCCAATCTGTTACGTTAATTAAAGATAAATAAAGCTGCTTTGAAACAGTCCATACTGTTAAAAGTGCTATATAAATGGAGGTGACTTAACATGATCCGTAAGCTCAATGATAAGGTTGATAAATCAAAACATCTTTGACCTGCGTGCAAAACTCCACACCCTTACAATAGGGTGATCAATTAATGGATTATTTAACTTCAGAATTAAAATTTCCTGATAATTTACTCTCACCCTCGTCATCCAAAATATTCATGCCTATGGAGAAGTGACCCAGCTCTCAGATTTAATCAAAAATATCTTCGTTTGTGTTCTGAAGATGAACGAAAGTCTTACGGGGTTGAACAACATGAGGGAGAGTAATTACTGACAGAGTTTATGTTTTGGGGTGAACTATCCCTTTAAGTCACTTCAGAGTTCCTACTGTCAGTGTGAATGCAACCAGGAAAATGTTTCTAAGGAAACCATTAGTTCTCGGGGAAACACCCTGAACAACATTCCCAGAACTACCCAGTGCCAAAGCCCCTTCTCAGTGGCTGAACAACTTTGGTCAACAATGACAAAAAACTTTTTCTGCAAGGACTGCTTCTCAGCGGCTGTGTCACACTGCAGTGAGAGAACAGAATTGAGCATCACGTCCTGGGGAATGTTGAACTCCGGGAACCGCGAGGTCCTTGACATTCAGATAAAGGGACCCTGTGAAGGTTTGAAGCCGCTGAAGAAGATCATGCAGTTCTTCAATTCTTTATCTTACAATAATGTTGCACAACTGTGGTTCATCCTGTCTTACCAGCCACGCTCCAATTAATGTGAACCCCAACTCTCAATGCCTCCTCTGAACTAACAGTAGGCCTATGCAATCAGTTGGGGGTTTATTGGCTGTCACACTCATAAAAAGCAGTGTAAGGACTGTCATGCGTGCATTATATGTAGGCTACATTACACATGTGCACATCATGATTTTGCTTGAGAAAACAACATAATTAAATACATTTTTAATATTTCAAAATAAAGGCAGCTAAACTACAACAGGCACTGTAAGTGTTAATTCCAGTTCACACACACAAATACACATACTATAGACATTTTATCCAGAAACTTTGACAGTATAGCCAAGTTGTGATATATTAATGCTGAAGTGTTGCTTGGGCGGATGTCTTTTCTTGATTTTCAAGGGTGTACAGTATGTGAAGCTTCTTTCAGGGATTACATTTATAGTAAAGGCAAGTTTGTTCATGTGTAGGCTCTTTCCAGAAGTGCAACTATTAACTGTACTGAAAGAAATGAAATCACAAAATTATTAAGGGCTTGACAGGTGTGTCTGTAGGTGTGTGCCACTCTTGTTAAATACGATGATGAGAAACACTATGTTCCCAGCCAGTGACAGCATTCAATAGCATATAGGGTTAGCTCATTTTGTTTTAGGAAGTTTATTGAAGCATTAAACATAACATTAGTCAAGAATTAAACAAAACAAAAAATGTACCATGAAAGAAAAGCGTTGCACAAGTCAAATCATTTAGGGTGCAAGATTGTAATGTAAAACAATTCACACCAATCTAAAAGAGAAGCATAAGCTTTATATCTATATCTATAGGAGCTTCTCAGAAGGGGAAAAATGATATCTGGAGAATGTTAACCTCATTTATTAGCCCAACTACATCTGTTAAACATCTCTTAAAAACTATAGTCTCCTGGCTCACATTGACAATGATACTTTAAAGGGGTCCTTGACTATAATTTCACTTTTTTAACTTTAGTTAGTGTGTAATGTTGCTCGAGCATACACAACATCTGCAAAGTTACAACTATATTTTATTTTGCAGAAATCGCTTTTTAAGGACTACAACAAAAGGCTGGTATGGGACTACAACAAGCTTCTTCACGGGTTGGTGACATCACAAACCCTAAAATTTACATAACCCCGCCCCCGGGAAGGTGACGCCATGTTGGGCTGCTTTAGAGAAGAGGAACAGTTGTTGTGGCAACTCGGACAAAAGTTTGGCCTAAGGCTGACAATCTTAGAGAGGTTAAAATATATTTATAATTTATGGATCACAACTTGTAAATACGTCTTATTATTTGTAGTTGTGTTTTCTTAACAGTTCCAATTATAAGCGTTATGTAGTTGCTACGATAGGTATGGTGTAAATGAAGGGCAAAGCTTTGCCTCCGCTAGCCTGCTAACTAACATTACAGTATTGATGTAGTGTTTACTGGAGCTTTTGTAAGACTGTTCACCGCCCCTTAGGAAAATTATCCAGGATTCTGTTATCGATTACTGTTTGTATTACCATAGTTTTAAAAATAAATTACCACTCTGAAATGTCCTGAGAAATCCGTACTTGAAATTGTACTTGAAATCCGTTCTGCACAATCCTCTTGTTTGTTAACATTGTCAGGTCTGAATCAGGCTTCAAATGGTCTGAAATTCACGCCATCATTAATATTTACATCTGAGTAGAGCTCGCGGTTATGAAGGGGCGGAACATTTCCCGAACACACGCTAAAGTGCTACCAATCACAACACACTGGGTCATCTAACCAATCACCGCACATTTCATATTTCAGTAGAAGGGGCTTCATCGAAAACGACGCGTTTAACCAGACTGGGGAGAGAAGAGCTGTAATAATATAAAATATGTAAAAAATAAAGTGTTTTTTGAACAATCAAGCATTGTAAACATTATAGTACACCCCAAAAACAAAATCAAGACATCGTAAAAGGGCATAATAGACCCCTTTAATGATTCAGAAAAGATGGCTTTGGCCAACTGAGATTTCAGTATGAAGATAAAGGCTAGGATCATGAATTTTCATACTATATTTGCGTTGTTTGTTGTTTGATTTTGCGATCTGTTAGATCGTTTGACCCTGGAAAAAGTGACGCATGACGTCAGACTTAACAACGATGTTATATTGATTAAAACCAGCTAAATAAAACGTACACAGTATAGGTTAAAAGCAGAGTATCCTAGTCTTCCTATAGTGTCCTATTAAGACATCTATTAGCTGGTTCAGGGGTGTTTAATTAGGGTTGGAGCTGAACAGGAGCAAGATTGGACACCCCTGGGTTAAACAATAATGGGCCCAGGACTGAGCCTTGGGGGACACCGCGAGATGTCACATGATACCTGAAAGGTGTGTATCATACATAGCTGTCTTTGTAAGCCCGAAATAAGAGAAATTCAACACAACAAAATGTTCTTATCTATTAATCTTGCCTGGAGCAGATATTCTGGAATAAAGAATGAAATTTTACACATACACACCCACAACATTACAAAATGTTTTTCTTATAATGTGTAAACTAGACTTACATATTTGATGACTAAGTCGATCATTTCTAATAATCATAGGGGCATCATAGTACATAACGCCTTTTCGTTTCTCCATGAATGATTAACAGGTTATAGGCTATATCTTTAGTGAGCTTGGACTGGACTGGAGTTTCAAAGGTAAACTCTACTTTATTGAGAGTTACGAATTCGAAAAGAGGGTTTTAATTTAAATGTGAAATTGTATCTGGATGTGTGCACCTGATAAACGGGTGTGGGAATAAACTAAACTGGTTGGTTGAGATAAGTTTGTGTAGGATCTATGCTGTGTTGCAAAATGCTAGAAATGTTATGTTAAAAATTCATATTGCACATGGTAACGCAGACTATGTTGCAATTAAGTTTGGTATCTATAACTAGTTTTAAATGCTGACATAAGCAACAAAATTATGACTCATTTTCAATCTATCAGATTCAACATCTGTTATAACTTTCCCACACTAATGTTAAATTAATGCAACATGACATTATAAGTGGTCATTTACACTTGTCAACCAGGCTAATGGACAATTAATGTTTTTTTGTACTATAGACTAGTGCAGTTCACTTTTTTTCAAAGACAAGAAGCAGACAAAAAAAGAACCTGACGACCCTCCCTGTACTGTCACAGAGGAGTGTGAAGGGTGTGTGAGACTGGGTGTGTTTCTCTCCTGTGGAAAACACACACACACACACAGGCGAAAGTCCTCCGCAGACTCACTGACTGACTGGTGTGTGTGTGTGTGTGTGTGTGTGTGTGTGTGTGTGTTGTGTGTGTGTGTGTGTGTGTGTGTGTGTGTTGTGTGTGTGTGTGTGTGGGTGTGTGTCAGACAGGGCGTGTTCTTCTGCATCACTGCGGTCACATGTCATTCTCTCTTTTCTTTTCAACTTAATGTTTAACTAATGTAAGATGCGCATGCTCAATATTTCACTGATTCTGTGTTATATGTTTATATAGCCTTGAAAAACAAATAAATAAATTAATAATTAATTAAGATATTTACAATAAGGTTAATTAGTTTACATTGATGTATTCATTAACATGAACTAACAATGAGCAATACATTTGTTACAGTATTTAATATTAGTCAATAAAAATACAGCTGTTCAGTGTTTATGTTAGTTCAGTGCATTATCTAATGTCAACAAATACAACCTTTGAGTTTAATAATGTATTAGTAAATGTTGAAATTAATGTTAACTATGATTAATAATGCAATATTGTTCATTCTTAGTTCATGTTAACTAAGGTATTTAACTAATGTTAACTAATGAACCTTATTGTAAAGTGTTATCAAATAAAAATAAATAATAAAAGCTGAGGGGAAAGTGCAGTAGTAGCCTAAACATCTTCAGCTTTTGACAATTTGCATTCTTGTAAACAAAGTTGGCTGAAGGTCAAGTATTTTTTTTTTTTAAAAACAGAATATTTAATTTGACCGTATCAGAGAATTCCGTGGGAAAGTGGGGGGGTTTCGGGAACACCTCATGAGAAGAGAACACGGGTGTGTGTGTGTGTGTGTGTGTGTGTGTGTGTGTGCAGGTGTGGTCTAAAGGAAAACCGGAACTATCCAGCGCGCAGCGTCCATTACCGCTCCAGTCACCGACGCGCAGAGACGCGCCAGAGCCGGAGAGCAAGAAGAGGACTATATTCACTCTCTCACTGCGCTTTGTTTCGCGGCTTCAGCTTCTGCAGACATGAGTCTGTCCGGATCCCAGACCAGGCTCACTCATATGGGCCACAGGTCCAGCTCCAGGCCCGACCTGACCGCGGGGGGCTTCAGTTTACCGCGGGGCGACGGAGCGCAGATGTTCATGAGTGGAAACGGATACCAGTCCGACTTCAACGACGGCGGGTACGCGCAGCAGCAGAGCTTCACACACACTTTCTCCAAGAGCTCTCAGGGAGAAAGAGGAGGAGGAGGAGGAGGAGGGGGGACACTGAGGTGAGCTTCATTCATGCATTATCAACCTACGCGTTATTTATTAACAAAGTCCACAACAAACAAAGTCGAAGTATTTCTTCTCTTATCAGAGCTATCCAAGTTCATTGTGCTTTACTGTGTCAGCGATTGTTTATTTTATATTTTGCAATGTAAGGGAATGATGGTGAAAGAAACATATGAGAAGAGGTGGATACTTAAGTGTCCAGATGCAGGATATGAAAGAGTAAAAAAATGTTAGCAATAAAAAATATGACCTTTTGCATTGTGCATGTTATTCTGTTATGTCGCGACACAGGAAACTGTCCATCACACTGACTGACATGTAAAGTTCTTGTAAGTGTAACTCTTGCAGGAGTGAGCGGGCACAAACTAACGCTGGGATAACACACACGGTTTAAAAGTTTACATCTATGCACAATATATCGAAATATCGCAAATGGATCGCTATGGGGTCATGAACAAAAATGCACTGCTCTTGGCTACATTGTAGCTTTAAAAGGAATCAGTATAAATTCAGTGAAAACTAAGCAATGTTTTATTTTTTTACATTTGATCATTATTCAGTTTCTGTTGTTAAATAATCATAATGTTGGCCTTCCTGAACCCCTAAACCCTGTGCTTTACACTGATGTTAAAATACAGTAAAACACTGTTCACTGTCAGAAGCTGTAGGGGTGTTTTCTGCTCACAAAAAGATTGTGAAACACATGTAGATTATACCATTTTAAATACATTTTAAAGTTAATATAAGTTTATTGTACACACTTTAAGCATGATCGAATCGCATATCGCATTATTTAATGAGTTATCGCACTTTTCTTCAGTATCGTGCATCATTACGAAACTGTGTGTATTTACTAGTTGCCATGTCAACGCTATTAAAAGAAAAAAGTGCGCCAAAATTCAAAAATATTTGGAAGATTGAACATTTATATAACCATAGCAAAAGTAATTTTATTAATTATTATATTATGTTTTGAACTATGCTGTATAGCTGTGTTTTGCGTTGTGTTTGTTGTCAAACTCAAAAATGGGTTTATTTTTAATTATTAAAAAATGCTATTATTTTGTATGAAAAAGTTAATAATCACATTTTTATTGACAAGATAGTTTAGTTTGTCTTATCAGGCAACATTTTAATCTGTCATATGGGCATGTTATAATGTACCTCACCTATGGGGCATGTTGTCACGTTTCACTTCCATTCTTTCGGGGTAAATCAAGAAAAAAGTATACAGTGTATTAATGAAACAAAACCACATAATTGTACTAAACGTGTGAAATTAATGCGGGGGAAAATAAATACTCTGAACCCTAAGTGTATTTACTCAAACTGAGAAAGTAAAAGTGTTAGGTTGTGCCCTCTCTCCTCTACTTTAACAAACAGTGCTTGCTAAAACACATAGGATAACACTTTATCTTAAGGTGACGTAGTTACACTTCACTACATGTACTTACCATAGTAATAACAGTAAATTATGCATAATTAAAAGTAACTAACTAACCCTAAACCAAACCATAACTCTAGTGCATAGTAGATTACAATTAATATTACTCAGTTTTTATTTGAGTAATTACAATGTAACTACATCACCTTAAAATCAAGTGTAACCCCCTAAAATTGTTAATTCACAGTGTATATATATAAATGCATGTATTAAAATGAACGGTACATGATGTAATTCATAAAGAATGGCGGTTACACTTTATTTCAGGGTGTCATAGTTACAGTGTAATTATATATTTAAGTACTGAGTAATATTAAACAACTACATGTACTTTCTAAAGGGTTAGGGTAGGATTAGGATTTGGTTGAGGGTTAGTAATTATCATAGACTGAAAAATATGGACAAAGCGTCTGTGACGTCACCCATAGACTTTCTGAAGAACGGTTTGAGGCGTTTATGGGGGTATGGGCGGCGCCATCTTGGAAAATCTGTTCAGAAAGAATACAGAGGTGTGTGATGTGTTGGGTCAGATCATGAGCGAGACGTCAGGAACTCCACTCGGCGCAGCCCGTTATCAGCTGTCAATCAAGCTGTCAATCAAAGTTAACCACGCCCTTATTTGTCATACATTTTATATCTAAATATGATCTAAACTAACGAGTTTGAAAAAAATTCACCCCCCTCACAGTTGTCAGGCACTCGGAACCTATCAGAAAATACAATAAAAGTCCATGGGACCAACCTGTAAAAACATGAATTTATGCTGTGAAGACGGACATTTTAACATGGGGGTCTGTGGACATTTGCTCTCTTCTGGGACCGGCCCCTAGCGGAGTTTACATGTGTTGTAAACATGTTTACATGTATAGGCTTCCTTTATCAGATTAGAATGTTGCCACTTGGTAATTATGCATAAATTACTGTTATTACTATGGTAAGAAGATGTAACGGTCACTGTAAAATAAAAGGTTACCCAGAATGGGTTGTTTGTTCCCATGAGAGATTGTTCTGATCTGTCTTCTACTGAAAATGATGGAGGATGGAAATGATTAATCTATCCAACAGAACATGAAATCTTTAAGTTTTCTTTAAAGTACCTTAAATTAGTATAGTGATCTAATGCATAGTGTAACTTCTCAAGAACACGTGTGTATTAATTATTATTTTTCTGTGTTCTCAGCATGTCCTCGATGTCTGTTCAGAAGAGAGCTCAGATGCTCTACCAGGATTGCTTTGTTTTCCTGAAGCGAGCGCAGACCATCCTGGAGAACGTAAGAGTCCTTCTCACACACACACACACACACACACACGCACGCACGCACGCACGCACGCACATACACATACACACACACACACACACACGCACGCACGCACGCACTCACAGTGATTTCTTGATTCTGATGTGGTGTATTAGATGGGTCCAGCCTCTGACACTCTTCTACACACACACACACACACATACACACACACGCACACACACACACACACACACACACACACACACACACACACACACACACACACACACACACACACACACACACACACACACACACACACACACACACACACACACACACACACACACACACACACACACACACAACACTCACAGTGATTTCTTGATTGTGATGTGGTGTATTAGATGGGTCCAGACTCTGACACTCTTCTACACACACACACACACACACACACACACACACACACACACACACACACACACACACACACACACACACACACACACACACACACACACACACACACACACACACACACACACACACTCACAGTGATTTCTTGATTTCTATGTGGTGTATTAGATGGGTCCAGCCTCTGACACTCTTCTACACACACACACACACAACACCACACACACACACACACACACACACACACACACACACACACACACACACACACAACACACACACACACACACACACAACACAACTCACAGTGATTTCTTGATTCTGATGTGGTGTATTAGATGGGTCCAGCCTCTGACATCTTCACACACACACCACACACCACCACACACACACACACACACACACACACACACACACACACACCACACAACCCCACAAAACACACACACACACACACACACACACACACCACAGTGATTCTGATTCTGAGTCTGTATTAGATGGGTCCAGCCTCTGACACTCTTCTACACACACACACACACACACACCACACACACACACACACACACACACACACACACACACACACACACACACACACACCACACACACACACACACACCACACACAACACACTCACAGTGATTTCTTGATTCTGATGTGGTGTATTAGATGGGTCCAGCCTCTGAGGTGGACAGGAACATGATGGCAGCCGCGGAAGCCATAGAGCAGATGAAGATGTGTGCCGTCGAGTTACAGAACGCCAGAGTACCCAACGACAACATCCTGCGCAGGTACAGCAGTGTGTGTGTGTGTGTGTGTGTGTGTGTGGTGTGTGTGTGTGTGTGTGTGTGTGTGTGTGTGTGTGTGTGTGTGTGTGTGTGTGTGTGTGTGTGAGAGAGACGTGATCCTGCTGACTCCAGCCCACCAGAGTAAATAGTGACAATATGAATTGTGTATAGTTCACCCAAAATGAAAATGACTGTGCGAGAAATATTACATTAAACTGCTATATATAATGTTAAATATAATGTATAGTAATGCAATGGGGGAATATGTGTGACTCCTGATAATCAGTGACAGAGATCAAGCATATTCATCTAAAGTAATTCAGTATTTTCAGCTTCAGAATCATGAATATATGTTGTCTCTATTGTCTTGTGCATTGGGTTTCAGCACCAAATCCAAGACTATTCATTTACACACACAGTGTAACTCCAAATTTAGCATTTTAATCAACAGTAAATTTTTTGTTACCTTTTATCACATGTCTTGGAGTATCGCAATAATATCCTATATTGAGTTCAGTATCATGAATATATATCGAATCGTGACATGAGGGTATCACTACACCCCTACACACACACACCATCTCTGGGTTATGGTGTTAAAATGATGCGATAGAAATGACATTTTAAGAAGACAATAGCCGCGTTTCCACTGCCGCTGCCCTAAACACTCCTTCCTGGGTCAAACGTCATGCAACCCAACCCATTTCAGCGGGTTTTATGAATTCATTTATTTTTTAAGTTAGGATATTAACTCACCGGCCGTGACTGCAATAGTGTCCCGATTATCTCGCGAGTCGCCACTAACAGAGGGACGGTGACCCAGCACATGATGACCCAACACACGGTGACCCAGCACACCGTCCATCAAGTCGAACCATGGAAAGTCCCTTCTCTGGGCTCCGCTTTGTCCATTGTGCGTTTGAATCGCCTTGTACAATATTGCGGCCGCAACTTTTTTATTTTTTCCTGAACTTGAAGCGTTGCTCGCTGAATGCTTAGCTTAGCAAGTTCAGCATCGATGCATTTTATAACGTCCTGTTTTCTTCACATGCCGTCAAATTGATGTTGTACCCTTTCTTCTGCCCAAATGCTCAGAAGAGCTTTGGTATCTTCGACAGACCAGTACAGGCGATTCTCCATTTCCAGCAGTGATTATTTTGCGCGATATAAAAAAGTGAAATGTGCATCTTGCTTCAGATCATAACGTTCCATAACACCGATAAACTCCGCCTTTACCTTGAGCACGCCTCTAGCCCGAGCTGGCCCGCTTTGGCCCAAGGTATTCGACGGGTCATAAATCCTGCCGTTGGCCCAGAGTAAGCCCCGCTCAAGCCCCGGAAGTGACAGTGGAAACGCGACTGGCTCTAGCACTAGCACTAGCACGGCTCGGCCCGGCAGTGGAAACGCGACTGGCTCTAGCACTAGCACTAGCACGGCTCGGCCCGGCAGTGGAAACGCGACTGGCACTAGCACTAGCACGGCTCGGCCCGGCAGTGGAAACGCGACTGGCACTAGCACTAGCACTAGCACAGCTCGGCCCGGCAGTGGAAACGCGACTGGCTCTAGCACTAGCACTAGCACAGCTCGGCCCGGCAGTGGAAACGCGATTGGCTCTAGCACTAGCACGGCTCGGCCCGGCAGTGGAAACGCGACTGGCTCTAGCACTAGCACAGCTCGGCCCGACAGTGGAAACACGACTGGCACTACAACTAGCACTAGCACAGCTCGGCCCGACAGTGGAAATGCGACTGGCTCTAGCACTAGCACTAGCACGGCTCGGCCCGGCAGTGGAAAATGCGACTGGCTCCAGCACTAGCACGCTCCGCCCGGCAGTGGAAACGCTATTGGCTTACTCTAGGCACTAAGCAGCTAGCTATAGCACAGCTCGGCCCGGCAGTGGAAACGCGATTGGCTCTAGCACTAGCACAGCTCGGCCCGGCAGTGGAAACGCGATTGGCTCTAGCACTAGCACAGCTCGGCCCGGCAGTGGAAACGCGATTGCAGCCTAGCACTAGCACCGGGCTCAGGCCCTGGCAGTGGGTGAAACGCGATTGGCTCTAGCACTAGCACTAGCACGCTCGGCCCGGCAGTGGAAACGCGATTGGCTCTAGCACTACACTAGCACGGCTCGGCCCGGCAGTGGAAACGCGACTGGCTCTCATAGCACTAGCACAGCCGGAGTGGAAACGCGATTGGCTCTAGCACTAGCACTAACACAGCTCGGCCCGGCAGTGGAAACGCGTCTGGCACTAGCACTAGCTACTAGCACAGCTTGGCCCGGCAGTGGAAACGCGACTGGCTCTAGCACTAGCACTAGCACAGCTCGGCCCGGCAGTGGAAACCGATTGGCTCTAGCACTAGCACGGCTCGGCCCGGCAGTGGAAACGCGACTCATGGTGCGGCTAAGCAGCCTAGCACAGCACAGCGGCCCGGACAGTGGAAACGCGACTGGCACTACAACTAGCACTAGCACAGCTCGGCCCGACAGTGGAAAGCGATGGCTCTAGCACTAGCACACGCTCGGCCCGGCAGTGAAAACGCGACTGGCTCAGCACTAGCACGCAGCTCGGCCCGGCAGTGGAAACGCGTATTGGCTCTAGCACTAGCACAGCATCACTCGGCCGGCAGTGGAAACGCGATTGGCTCTAGCAGCACTAGCACAGCTCGGCCCGGCAGTGGAAACGCGATTGGCTCTAGCACTAGCACGGCTCGGGCCCGGCAGTGGAAACGCGATTGGCTCCTACAGGCCGACTAGATCACTAGCACTGCGCTCGGCCCGGCAGTGGAAACGCGACTGGCTCTAGCACTATAGCACAGCTCAGGCCCGGCAGTGGAAACGCGACTGCTCTAGCACTAGCAACAGGCTCCACCCGGCAGTGGAAACGCGACTGGCTCTAGCACTAGCACTAGCACAGCTCGGCCCGGCAGTGGAAACGCGATTTGGGTCTAGCACTAGCACGGCTCGGCCCGGCAGTGGAAACGCGACTGGCTCTAGCACTAGCACTAGCACAGCTCGGCCCGGCAGTGGAAACGCGATTGGCTCTAGCACTAGCACAGCTCGCCCGGCAGTGGAAACGCGTTGGCTCTAGCACTAGTACTAGCACGGCTCGGCCCGGCAGTGGAAACGCGATGGCTCTAGCACTAGCACTAGCACAGCTCGGCCCGGCAGTGGAAACACGACTGGCTCTAGCACTAGCACGGCTCGCCCGGCAGTGGAAACGCGATGGCTCTAGCACTAGCACTAGCACAGCTCGGCCCGGCAGTGGAAACGTGATTGGCTCTAGCACTAGCACAGATCGGCCCGGCAGTGGAAACGCGACTGGCTCTAGCACTAGCACTAGCACAGCTCGGCCCGGCCCGGCAGTGGAAACGCGATTGGCTCTAGCACTAGCACAGCTCGGCCCGGCAGTGGAAACGCGACTGGCTCTAGCACTAGCACTTGCACGGCTCGGCCCGGCAGTGGAAACGCGACTGGCTCTAGCACTAGCACGGCTCCCCCGGCAGTGGAAACGCGATTGGCTCTAGCACTAGCACTAGCACAGCTCGGCCCGGCAGTGGAAACGCGATTGGCTCTAGCACTAGCACAGCTCAGCCCGGCAGTGGAAACGCGATTGGCTCTAGCACTAGCACGGCTCGGCCCGGCAGTGGAAACGCGACTTGGCTCTAGCACTAGCACTAGCACGGCTCGGCCCGGCAGTGGAAACGCGACTGGCTCTAGCACTAGCACAGCTCAGCCTGGCAGTGGAAACGCGACTGGCTCTAGCACTAGCACAACACACTCGGCCGGCAGTGGAAACGCGATTGGCTCTAGCACTAGCACGGCATTTGCCCGGCAGTGAAACGGACTGGCTCTTAGCACTAGCACAGCTCAGCCCGCAGTGGAAACGCGATCTGGCTCTAGCACTAGCACGGCTCCGCCGGCAGTGGAAACGCGATGGCTTCAGCACTAGCACGGCTCCACCCGGCAGTGGAAACGGGATTGGCTCTAGCACTAGCATAGCACAGCTCGGCCTGGCAGTGGAAACGCGATTGCTCTAGCACTAGCACAGCTCAGCCCGGCGTGGAAACCGATTGGCTCTAGCACTAGCACGGCTCGGCCCGGCATGGAAACGCGATTGGCTCTAGCACTAGCACTAGCAACGGCTCGGCCCGGCAGTGGAAACGCGACTGGCTCTAGCACTAGCACAGCTCAGCCTGGCAGTGGAAACGCGACTGGCTCTAGCACTAGCACTAACACAGCTCGGCCCGGCAGTGGAAACGCGATTGGCTCTAGCACTAGCACGGCTCGGCCCGGCAGTGGAAACGCGACTGGCTCTAGCACTAGCACAGCTCAGCCCGGCAGTGGAAACGCGACTGGCTCTAGCACTAGCACGGCTCCGCCCGGCAGTGGAAACGCGACTGGCTCTAGCACTAGCACTAACACAGCTCGGCCCGGCAGTGGAAAACGCGATTGGCTCTAGCACTAGCACGGCTCTGCCCGGCAGTGGAAACGCGACTGGCTCTAGCACTAGCACTAGCACTAGCACGGCTCGGCCCGGCAGTGGAAACGCGACTGGCACTACAACTAGCACTAGCACAGCTCGGCCCGACAGTGGAAATGCGACTGGCTCTAGCACTAGCACTAGCACAGCTTGGCCCGGCAGTGGAAACGCGACTGGCTCTAGCACTAGCACGGCTCCACCCGGCAGTGGAAACGCGACTGGCTCTAGCACTAGCACGGCAATTTTTGCAGTTAAAATGAAAATGTATTATTGTTTGAATTTTAGTGCTGGGCAACGATTAATCATTGTGATTGCATATATTTTGACTTGTTTGAGTGCATGTGTCATAATTATTCACCGACACACTTCTGTAAGCAAGAACATGAGATTGTAGAGTCGTGATTGGCTACAATGATGTGCAGAGTTCAAATCTCTTGGTTTCAATGCGCCTCAGATGTGTGTGTGAGGATGAGCTGCAGACGCATGTGAACTGAAGGCTGGTTGTGTGTGTGTGTGTGTTGCAGTGTGGAGGACTGTGTGTTGTTCCACACGGAGATCCGTAACTCCATCACGGGGACGACTCTGCGCAAGTCCAGCGCTACGAGTGGCG
>CM070823.1:46648595-46728595 GCA_036326025.1 Chrosomus eos
AATCAAAGGTAAAATATGTAGGATTTTTCTCCACCAGGGGTCGCTAACCTCTTACAATAACAAAAGTTTATATTGATGACGTATATTCCGCATTAAGCGTAATTATGGATCTTGTCGTCGAGCTGATGGATGTTTTATGGATGAGTGAATACACTGATGTTTTTAACATGACTGTGGTGAAGCAGGAGCGATTGCTAGACGTACACCAGCGCCACACACACACACACACACACACACACACACACACACACACACACACACACACACGCAACGCCAGTCCCGCGGATATAAAGGAATAAGGACATTTCATTCTACCCAACTACACACAAGTGCTGAATTAATACTCACACAGCTCAGTTTATTAGAGGAATGAAGCTTGAGGTAAAGCAGCGCTGTTCCACTCGCTCTAACAGTTACACTATCACACTAAACGCATTTGAGTGTGTTGAATGTTGTTAGTTGGGTTGTTTGAAGCTTGAGGTAACCCAGCGCTGTTTCACTCACTCTAACAGTTACACTATCACACTAAACGCATTTGAGTGTGTTGAATGTTGTTAGTTGGGTTGTTTGAAGCTTGAGGTAACCCAGCGCTGTTTCACTCGCTCTAACAGTTACACTATCACACTAAACACATTTGAGTGTGTTGAATGTTGTTAGTTGGGTTGTTTGAAGCTTGAGGTAACACACTGCTGTTTCACTCGCTCTAACAGTTACACTATCACACTAAACACATTTGAGTGTGTTGAATGTTGTTAGTTGGGTTGTTTGAAGCTTGAGGTAACGCAGCGCTGTTTCACTCGCTCTAACAGTTACACTATCACACTAAACACATTTGAGTGTGTTGAATGTTGTTAGTTGGGTTGTTTGAAGCTTGAGGTAACGCAGCGCTGTTTCACTCACTCTAACAGTTACACTATCACACTAAACACATTTGAGTGTGTTGAATGTTGTTAGTTGGGTTGTTTGAAGCTTGAGGTAACGCAGCGCTGTTTCACTCGCTCTAACAGTTACACTATCACACTAAACACATTTGAGTGTGTTGAATGTTGTTAGTTGGGTTGTTTGTTGGGTTGTTTGAAGCTTGAAGTAACGCAGCGCTGCTTCACTCGCTCTAACAGTTACACTATCACACTAAACACATTTGAGTGTGTTGAATGTTGTTAGTTGGGTTGTTTGTTGGGTTGTTTGAAGCTTGAGGTAACCCAGCGCTGTTTCACTCACTCTAACAGTTACACTATCACACTAAACACATTTGAGTGTGTTGAATGTTGTTAGATGGGTTGTTTGTTGGGTTGTTTGAAGCTTGAGGTAACGCAGCGCTGTTTCACTCACTCTAACAGTTACACTATCACACTAAACGCATTTGAGTGTGTTGAATGTTGTTAGTTGGGTTGTTTGAAGCTTGAGGTAACGCAGCGCTGTTTCACTCGCTCTAACAGTTACACTATCACACTAAACACATTTGAGTGTGTTGAATGTTGTTAGTTGGGTTGTTTGTTGGGTTGTTTGAAGCTTGAGGTAACGCAGCGCTGTTTCACTCGCTCTAACACTATCACACTAAACGCATTTGAGTGTGTTGAATGTTGTTAGTTGGGTTGTTTGTTGGGTTGTTTGAAGCTTGAGGTAACGTAGCGCTGTTTCACTCGCTCTAACAGTTACACTATCACACTAAACGCATTTGAGTGTGTTGAATGTTGTTAGTTGGGTTGTTTGTTGGCTGTATGAGACTAAGTAAGCTAGATCAACATTAGAATAACATACAGATCATATTCTAACATTTCATCATGTTGAACTAAATAACATTGATTAGTTTTATGTACATTTGCTCTCCTGTGTAATAAAGTACATCAACACTCGCGTCTCTGTCGAGTGGAAGTTAGTCGTGGACGTGGACTCTGCATCTCGAAACATGTTGATCTTCGTTTTAGTCTCTTTCTGTTTTAAAGTAAACCATGGTTACTATGGCAGTACGAGCGGAAACAATGGTGGAAACCGAGGCTAACGCGGATATGACGCATTGACTAGCGACTCCTCACCGCCGCTCACACGCCCCGTTTCCTTGCTTAAAATCACAATATTCTCATGATTTACAAATAGTTGGAAACATTTGGGATATTGTAAGTAATCAACTAAACAAAATATATAACATTGGCCTAGTGGTTTTTTGATATTTTACTGCAAAAATCCTGCATATTGTACCTTTAATGAAACTATTAAATTTAAATAGACTGCAGCAACTAACATTTAGTCAGAATCTCTAGTAAAAAAACATGTTATTTTGTTTAGTTGTTCATTCAGAATTGTTACCTCAGTTTGAAAGAAAATTATTGTGATTCTAAATCAAAAATATTTTACATCGCAGTCAACCTAAATACATTAATTTATACCAACACATTATCATCCACCTGTCACACACATACACACACACACACACACACACACACACACACCACACACACACACACACACACACACACACACACACACCACACACACACACACACACCCCACACACACACACACACAACAACACACACACACCACCACCACACACACACACAGACGACAGAGAACACAACACACAGCACACACACACACACACACACACACACACACACACACACACAACACACACACACACACACACACACACACACACACACACACAACACACACACAACACACACACACACACACACACACCACACACACACACACACACAACACACACAACACACACACACACACACAGAGTTAGCAGGAACACACACACACACACACACACACACACACACACACACACACACACACACACACACACACACACACACACACCACACACACACACAGGGGTTAGACAGAGAACACATTGTTTCTGTGAGCAGGAGGAGGAGAACAGGGAGTGTCTGCAGCAGAAACAGAAACACAGCAGTGAAAGTGTGTGTGTTGTGAAACTGGTTTGCAGTGCTTTAACTCTCTTATCTCTGTCTGAGTGAATGCTGGAAATAACTCTCCTAAAACAACAGTGCTGTGTCTCGCCCGTCCCACGGACCCTGATCCTGATCACACACACATTACAGGAGAAGCACTAGACTGCTCTCAGATCAGCTGAAGTTAATGATCACACACACACACACAACATTACAGGAGAAGCAGCACTAGACTGCTCTCAGATCAGCTGAAGTTAATGATCACACACACACACACACACACACACACACACACACACACACACACACACACACACACACACACACACACACACACACACACACACACACACACACACACAATTACAGAAGAAGCAGCACTAGACTGCTCTCAGATCAGCTGAAGTTAATGATCACACACACACATTACAGAAGAAGAAGCAGCACTAGACTGCTCTCAGATCAGCTGAAGTTAATGATCACACACTGACACCTACAGGCCATCAGTGGTGATGATGAAGAAGATGTAAAGCATTATGTAATTATGTGATGAGCTTTAAAGTGTGTAAGTTCAGAATGAAAACGCTTAGGCTTTGTAATAATGCAGCTTTGACTGAAACGACAGGATGAATCCTGAAGACAGGAATCCAGCAGCAAACCCAGTCATGCTCACACAATTCCTGACAACCGGCCTAGGAAAGAGAGGCTATATTTACTCAGGATAGTGACACTCGCATGTAAAGGCAATCTGTTCTCAGGGAAACCAGTGAATAACAGGAAGAAGCACAGGAAGCTCTTATATTAAAACAGCGGATCTAAACACCAGATAATGCTGCACTTAGACATCATATAGAGCTAGATGCCCTATTGGCCGCTGGGCACTGAGAAATACGGCCGCCATCTTGAACCGGTCGTTCTCCTATTAGCGTTGCACAGCAGCAGTAGATGAAGTGCACTGTGCCGCATATTCCTGCTCACATCGGCCGACCATCGCAAATAGGGCTCGGGAGATTACTTTAGTTTTCACAAGTAAAATCTAACATTACCGTACTATTGGTTGTATTTTGTCAATAGAATATTACCAGAGAGTTAAGAAGGAGCAAGGATCTTTGATATTACTGTACTGAAATCGTGGCCAGCTAACGTTAGCTAGGCTATGTTTACTGCACCGGCCGGTGTTCACCCGGCTATGAACTGAGACTTAATAAGTCATTCCATAACACTGACTCAGATTACAACTGACACAATAATGCTATTGTAGACATAAAACAAATATTACTGCGAATTTTACACAAGTGGCACAGACTGTATTATCAGTGTTGGGCAGTCACTACTTAGCTTAACTAGTAACGTTCATTTAGTATTTTGGTGGTAGCTTCACTTTTTCGTGTGTGTGTGTGTGTGTGTGTGTGTGTGTGTTGGGGTGTTGTGTGTGGTGTGTGTGTGTGTGTGTGTGTGTGTGTGTGTGTGTGTGTGTGTGTGTGTGTGTGTGTGTGTGTGTGTGTGTGTGTGTGTGTGTGTGTGTGTGTGTGTGTGTGTGTGTGTGTGTGTGTGTGTGTGTGTTGTTGGTACTCGGGAGGCGGGCTGCTAAATGTCAAGGGCTGGGAAGAGATGGATGCAGAAGAATGCTGTTGTGTGTGTGTAATCATATATTGTTTATTCAACTTATTAAAATATCTGACTTTACTGCCACTATCTCTTTCTGCTTCTCTAGTATATTTATAGTGTGTGATTTGCAAAATACCTAATGTTATTATCATAGCCTACATCACATATCAGTATATTCTATTACTGTTAAGGCCACTATGAATATTAAAATACGACGAACCATGTGTCCTGTATCGTAGCTACATGTATGACCGTTGCAGAAAAAACCCCGCGTGAAAATCAGTTGGGTATTCAGTGAGATATGATTAATGATGCGCTGACGGCTCATTGCGCCTGCTAAACAGATTACACTGAGCGGAGCGGGTGACCGGTCTAAGATGGCGGCCCACGGCTCGTCCGCACCAATAGCAGTAGCGGTCGATAGGGCGTCTATCTATATGATGTCTATGATGCTGTATCCCAGTTCGCATACTTCGACTGTGTCCTACAGTGTGTACTTAGCATGTCACACTAGCATCTGTCACATAGTTACACGAATTCTGTCACTGTAAACCGGCCTGCCAATCATCCCGTCTCACTTCCTCGAGGATATGAATTCCAAACGGAATTCCGGCATTCCAATCCTGATTCCGCACACACGGATGAACAGGACGTGAACTGCAATGCAGAATAAGAGTCCTTCAAACTAATCAGAATAAGGAACAACAGAACAGAAAATACATTTCTTGAATATGCATTGCATTTTTTTTTCTATTATAGAAATCATAATTTATAGCAAAAGAATAACTTGAATGCAAATGTGAGATTTGTGAGGGTAAAATAGATTGCAGTAATTCTGCTCCTGGCTCAGAGTTTCTGAGGTTTCCAGGAGATAGCGGATCAGGCTGTGTTTGTTTACATCACAGTAATTATGGGATGCGTTACAGAAAGATCATAACTTTAGAATCCTATCCTAAATGAACTTGTCAGATCTTAACTTAAGACTTAAGATAGACAGTTTCTGTAAAACTTCTTCACCGGTTCTGAAACAGAAGGTCAGGGTTAGCTGGGTTATTCTGACTTAACTTACCCAGTTTGAGTCTGCAGTTTTGGTCTTTATATTATGAAATGAGAAGCTTGCAGATGTTGGTGTTGTATGTTGTTCATGTGTGTGTGTGTGTGTTGCAGAGACTCATTGAGACGTCACCCTTCGGTGAAGATGCTGAGACCATTAATCAACAAATCCTGAATCACAACAAGTTCCACAGTTCCATCCAGAGGAGCCTGGAGGTGGACCGCGCTCGCGATGAGCTGGTACGAGGATGACGCTCTTTCATTTATCCCACACACAGCACTCTTCTGGATGTTCCGTCGTGAAATATACGCAAAAAAACAACCAATCAGACTGTGAACATACAGTATCCCTATGACTTTATGTTCCGTATCTTCAGGTTCAGTGTTAATAATGCCAATGTGAACGCTAAGCGGACCAGGACTAAATGCTTTTATTTCTATTTTGGTCTGGACCTAGCGAACCGAACTACACGTGTGGTGTTTTAAAGCATTCGAAGAAGTGTTAAAGCATTCGAAATTGGATGCCTAATTCATGATTATGATAAGACATGTGATGGGGATGAAAGACTGTGAGTGTGTGTTGTTTAACTGAGAGTGTGACGAGTGTGTTTGTGCTTCAGCTGCAGAGCCGAGATAAGGCTGGACTCAACTCGCTGGACCAGGAGTGGGACACTTTACAGGTCAGATGACCAAACACACTCACAAACACACATTCTGATTCCGACTCTGATTCCCATTCTGATTCCGATTCTGACTCTGATTCTGACTCTGATTCCCATTCTGATTCTGACTCTGATTCTGACTCTGATTCCCATTCTGTTTCTGATTCTGACTCTGATTCTGATTCTGACTCTGATTCCCATTCTGACTCTGATTCTGACACTGATTCTGACTCTGATTCTGACACTGATTCCGATTCTGATTCCATTCTGACTCTGATTCTGACTCTGAATTCCGATTCCCACTCTGACTCTGATTCTGACTCTGATTCCGATTCTGACTCCGATTCTGACTCGATTCTGACTCTGATTCTGACTCTGATTCTGACACTGATTCCGATTCTGACTCTGATTCTGACACTGATTCCGATTCTGACTCTGATTCCCATTCTGACTCCGATTCTGACACTGAGTCTGACACTGATTCTGACTCTGATTCTGACTCTGATTTCGATTCTGATTCCCATTCTGACTCTGATTCTGACTCTGATTCGATTCTCGATTCCCATTCTGACTCTGATTCTGACTCTGACTCGATTCTGACACTGATTCTGACACTGATCTGACACTGAGTCTGACACTGATTCTGACTCTGATTTCGATTCTGATTCCCATTCTGACCTGATCTGATCTGATGACCTGATCTGACACTACTAAATTCTGACACTGATTCTGCCCATTCTGACGATTCTGACCTGACTCTGACTCTGATCTGACACTGAGTCTGACACTGATTCTGACTCTGATTCGACTCTGACTCTGATTCTGCATCTGACTCTTGACTCTGATTCATGACCTGATCTCTGACTCTACTCGATTCTGACTCATCTGACTTTCTGACTTATCTGATCTGATTCTGATTCTGATTCCGATTCTGACTCTGATTCTGATCTGATTCCGATTCTCTGATTCCCACTCTGACTCTGATTCTGACTGATTACGATTCTGACTCTGATCGATTCTGATCGATTCTGATCTGACTCTGATTCTGACTCTGATTCTGACTCGATTCTCCATTCCTGATTTGACTGACTCCGATTCTGATTCTGATCTACTGACACTGATTCCGATTCTGACTCTGATTCATCTGACTCATTCTGACTCTGATCTGACTCTGATCTCTGATTCGATCTGACATGATTCTGACCGATCTGACCTGATCTGACTGTCTGAATCGATTGACCTGATTCTCCATTCTGACTCTGATTCTGACTCTGACTGCCGATCTGACACTGAGTCTGACACTGATTCTGACACTGATTCTGACTCTGATTTCGATCTGATTCCCATTCTGACTCTGATTCTGACTCTGATTCCGATTCTGACTCTGATCTGACTGATCTGACCGAGTCTGACTGATCTGACTTGATTCTGACTCTGATTCTGACACTGATCCCGATTCTGACTGATCTGACTGATTGACTCGATTCTGACTGATTGACCATTCTGACTCTGATTCTGACTCTGATTGATCTGATTCCATTCTGACTCTGATTCTGACTCTGATTCATGATCTCTGACTCTGATTCTGACTCTGATTCCGATTCTGACTCGATTTGACTCCGATTCTGACTCTGATTCTGACTCTGATCTGACACTGATTCCGATTCTGACTCTGATTCTGACACTGATTCCGATTCTGACTCTGATTCTGACTCTGATTCTGTGATCTTTTGATTCCATTCTGACTCTGATTTGACTCTGATTGACTTCGATTACTCGATCCATTCTGATCTGATTCTGACTCTGATTATCTGACTCTGATTCTGACTCTGATTGATGACGTTGACTCTGATTCTGATCTGATTCTGACTCTGATTCCTTTATCTGACTCTGATTCTGACCTGATTCTGACTCTGACTGACTCTGACATTCTGACACTGATTCTACTCTGATTCGATTTGACTCTGATTCGACCTGATTGACCTGACTCGATCTGACTCTGATCCATTCTGACGATCTACTGATTCTGACGATCTGATCTGATCTGACCATTGATTGACTCTGATTTCTGATTCTATGACTCTGATTGACTTGATTCTGACTCTGATTCTGACTCTGATCGATTACTTGACTCTGATTCTGACACTGATTCTGACTCTGATTCTGACACTGATTCCGATTCTGACTCTGATTCTTCTGACTCGATCTGATTATCTGACTCTGATTCTGACTCTTGATCTGATTCTGTTCTGACCTGACTCTGATCTGATTGACTCTGATTCTGATCTGATCTGACTCTCGATTCACTCTGATCTGACTCTGACTCTGATTCTGACACTGATCGATCTGACTGATCTGATCTGATCTGATTCTGACTGATTCTGACTCTGATTCTGATTTCTGACTCTGATTCGACTCTGATTCTGACTCTGATCTCTGATTCTGACTCGATGATTCTGACTCTGATTCTGACTCGATTCTGACCTGATTCTGACTGTCTGATCTACTGATTCTGATCTGATTCTGACTCTGATTCTGACTCGTGATTCTGACTCATCGATTCTGACATCTGATCGACTCTGATTCTGACCTGATTCTGACTCTGATTCTGACTCTGACTCTGTCTGACCTGAGTCTGACACTGAGTCTGATACATCTGCACTATTCTGATCTGATTCTGATCTCTGATTCTGACTCGACTGACTCTGATTCTGACTCTGATTCTGACCTCTGATTCTGACTCTGATTCTTGACTTCTGATTCTGATTCGATTCTGACCTGTACTGATCTGATCTGACTTTCGACTTCTGATTTCTGACTCTGATTCTGACTCTGATTCTGACTCTGATCCATTAGATTCTGACTCTGATTCTGACTCTGATTCTGACTCTGATTCTGACTCGATTCTGATTGATCTCTGACTGACTGATCTGACTCTGATCTGACCTGATCTGACTCTGATTCTGACTCTGATTCTCTCTGACTCTCGATTCTGACTCTGATTCTGACTCTGATCTGACTCTGATTCTGATCTGATCTGACTCTGATTCTGATTCTGACTCTGATTTCTGATCTGACTCGATTCTGACTCTGACTACTGATCTGACTCTGACTTACTGACTTGCTGATCTGACTCTGACTTCTGACTCTGATTCTGACTGCTGATTCTGATTCTTTGACTCCGATTTTGATCTGATTCTGACTCTGATTCTGACTCGATTGATCTGATTCTGACTCTGATTCTGACTCTGATTCTGACTCTGATTCTGACTCTGACTCTGATTCTGACACTGATTCTGATTCTGACTCCGATTCTGACACTGATTCTGACTCTGATTCCGATTCTGACTCTGATTCTTACTCTGACTCTGATTCTGACACTGATTCCGATTCTGACTCTGATTCTGACACTGATTCCGATTCTGACTCTGATTCCGATTCTGACTCCGATTCTGACTCTGATTCTGACTCTGATTCCGATTCTGACTCTGATTCCGATTTGACTCTGATTCCGATTCTGATTCCGATTCTGACTCTGATTCCGATTCTGACTCTGATTCCGATTCTGATTCCGATTCTGATTCTGACTCTGACTCTGATTCCGATTCTGACTCTTATTCCGATTCTGATTCCGATTCTGACTCTGACTGATTCTAAGCCTCACAATGTAATATTAACATGTTCAGATTGTTATTTCATGTGCTTTACAGGTAGTTCAAATGTTATGAAATTTTTATATGCAGTGCTTTGAAAAAAAACATTTTAGGATATACTGTACAGATACTGGATTAGCATTTTACTGTCAAAAGATAAGATAACGCATATATTTTAGCAAATTCGCGCAGCTTAAATAGACATTGGAAAAGGTTAAAGGTGAATCTGACTGCATTCAGACGCGTGACCGTTTCTTCTTCTCTACGCACAGAAAATGTCTCATCAGCGCATGTCTCAGCTGCGAGACCTGCAGGGCATCATCGATGAGATCTCCATAGCCATCATGTGGGTCAACGACCGAGAGGAGGAGGAGCTGGTGTTCGACTGGGGCGATAAAAACATCGACACATACATCCCTCGCAAACAGGAGAGCTACTCGGTGAGATCACACACACACACACACACACACACACACACACACACACACACACACACACACACACACACACACACACACACACACACACACACACACACACACCCCACACACAATAACTCCATCCATCTGCAGTCTGTGCAACACAGGCCGAGCAAGTCTAGCTATCTAGTAGCTTTAGCTTGGGCAATACGGGTTCATTTGATCATATTAGTTAACGGTAACATAAACTAACAATGAACAATACATGTATTCATTGGTAACACTTTACAATAAGGTTAATTACTGAGTTAACCTGAACTAAAAATGATTAATACTTCTTCAGCAATTATTAAGTTAATATTAATTTCAACATTTACTAATACATTATTAAAATCAAAGGTTGTATTAGTTAACATTAGTTAATGCACTGTGAACTAACATGAACAAACAATGAACAGCTTTATTTTAATTAACTAATATTAACAAAGATTAATAAATACTGTAACAAATGTTTTGCTCATGATTAGTTCATGTTAGTAAATACATTAACTAATGTTAACTAATGAACTTTATTGTAAAGTGTTACCTATTAATCAGTTTATTAAAACTATCATGCATGATTGTAGCTTATACTGTATGTGATTCCTGCTAGAAACTGATGAGTGATCTGGAAGAGAAAGAGAAAGAGCTGAATAAGCTGAAGACGAAGGTGGACAGCCTCCTGAAGAACCAGCACCCGGCGTCAGAGAAGATCCAGGTGAGGAAACATCAGCTGTCAGAGTGACCCATGCACTTGACCCACTCAAACCCCTGCGAAATCTCTCATCCTCACGACAATATCTCAAATATCTGCTGGATTCCTGATGACATGGCTGGAAAAACAGATTTGAATCATTTATCATAAATGTGATTCACAGCTGTGATGTTTACATTTTGAGTTCTTGATTACAAAAGAGTGTTGGTGCTGGAGATCAATTATGACAAAAACATGCAATCACTAGCGATCAGAACTGTGCTTATTGTGCTCAATCTGTCATTTTTACAATTATAAGGAAATGTGAAAATATTTGCCATGAAATATTAGCTTTCCCTTGTGGAAAAAGAAGTTCACCTAACTGTATTGAGTGTGTACTTGTACTTCTGAATTACAGATACTATAATATTAAAAGGCCATTTAAGTACACACTTTTAAAATTAATGATTTCAAATAAAACTTTAAAGTTTTACTTTAAAGTACATTTTAAATCATTATGTTTTAAAGAAGTGTACTTATTTTGATGTGTTGACTAACATACTTGATTATAATTTAACTGTAATGTGTTATTCAGTATTAAATGTATTAAATTGCATCTTCATCATTACAGATGTGCACCACAGCTTTAGGCTGTAAAACATGTCTCATTGTGCTATAATCGTGCAGCTGATGGAGTGGAGGTTTCCTAGTGTGATTTCAGACTTGTGATTTTTCTCAAGCAAACAATAAAACGAGTGAAAACTGATCCTGAGCCATAAATAGAGGACAGATAGACACATGTGGTGGGCTCTTTTTTTTTTTTTGACAATCACATAGCAATAATTTTCACTTGGTATGCAGACTGAGATCTTGTATGAGGCGTACGTTAGTTTGTTGTGTTGAAGCGTCTGGTTTATGTAATGCTTTATGAGCTGTGAACGAGCTCTCTTCTCTTCTTCTGTCAGGCGTACATGGACACGCTGCAGACCCAGTGGAGCTGGTTACTGCAGATCACCAAGTGCATCGATGTTCACCTGAAGGAGAACGCCGCGTACAGCCAAGTAAGACTCTTTCATTTACAGATCAAACCACTGGTCACGGGTTGGAGATGGACAAAATGATGATATACTGTATATTGTTGGGACAAGTACTGAAATGGTGAATAAAAGTCCTCCTGTAGTCAATAATTTTTATCCCTTAAAACTCATCTTTGATCACTAAAATAACATATTTAAAATAAGAAATTAAAATTTCTTCATGCCTGCTTAAAATATCTCGAATGTAACTCGATACCCTTGCCTCATTTAGTATGCGCGGTTCTATGAATATGCAAATGAGCCCCGCCTCCACTAACTCAGAGATCCACTGGTTGACGATCACACATTGATCTGATTGGTTACAAGGTCATTTGTGACGTCAGAAACACCAGCGATTTCAGTGTTTTTGAGACTGTCTTTGGTTCACTGCAGTTTTAAGCAGAAAATACTCAGCAATGCTGTCGACTTATGAATTTACACATGATTTGTCTTAAAGCATATTAAAAACACCACATGGACGTATTAATAACATTAAAAGCTGGATTTTCACCACAGAGGGAGTTTAAGAGAAGGTGAATAGTAGAGAAACACGTCAGATGTGTGTCAGTATCAGATCTGTGTGATATATTCTGGGTTCAGTAAAGCTAATCTTAATCAGCATCAGCAGCACTAATGTTGATTACCACCAAAACATCTTAATCTGGGTTACAATCTGTAAACATTTAAATATGTTTTAAAAATTATAGTCACGAGACATAAACATTAAACAACAAATAAGTTTTAACAGAATTTTAGTGAAAGTGATTTTTATAAATGACAAGCTACACATTTCCGCTTTTGATTCCTTCTATAATTGGAGCCGTGTACTTTATAAAAGATCCTCACTGTAATCTTGATTTATGCTCAATGATGTTTCTGTCCTCGTTAAGGAGGTTTACATGCACACTTATAATTGAGCTACTGTCTAAGTGTAGATGAAACAATGCATGTATATTTTTAGGAATAACGTTGCATATTACAGGGTTATTATAATCATATTAGAAACTAAAAACATTTCTGCTAACTGTCAGCTGAAATCAAATACATTATAATTATTAGTTAAAAAACTTAAACCAAATTAAAATTATAAATATTGCCTTTACTATAAACTTGAAGTTGAAGCACTAAACTTATTAACCGGAAATAACTAAAATTAAAAGCCCCAGTCCCTTTCACTGCAATTGCATTGAATAGAGCAACCAGTCCGTTATTAGCATTTCTATTGTGTGTTCTATGGAGGAAAGTAAGTCATGAAGTTTTATTTTTGTGTTTATTTCTCTAGTTCTTCAAGGAGGCGACCGAGACGAACACCAGACTGCAGAAAGACCACGAGATGATCCGCAAGAAGTTCACCTGTGACAAGAGCACACCTCTGGAGAATCTCACAGAAATGCTCAAGACCCTGGAGGTACGACTGCTGCAAACTCATACACCGGTGGGGTTAAACAGCGCTGTGCTCACTGTGTGTGTGTGTGTGTGTGTGTGTGTGTGTGTGTGTGTGTGTGTGTGTGTGTGTGTGTGTGTGTGTGTGTGTGTGTGTGTGTGTGTGTAGAAAGAGAAGGAGAGGATGATGGAGAGTAAGAGGCAGGTGCAGACGCTGGTCAGCAAGTCCAAGAGCATCGTGTGTCTGAAGCCCCGTAACCCAGAGGAGAAGAGCAGTGGGCAGGTCATTGTGAAAGCTCTGTGTGACTTCAAACAGGATCAGGTGAGTCTCATCCTGCAGACAGACATATATACTGGATAGAAGTGAAGCCTTTAGGAATCTTCACTCAGTAGATCTGCTATATCTGTTGAATTGCTTATATATCTAATCTATTGAGTGAATGATTCAATGTGTTGTAGCCGTTTGTCTTTAAGTGTTGTTTTGAAGTTTATTTACTATAATTTATGTATTTGTTTTATTATTATTATTATTATTAATATTATTATTATTATTATTAGCCTATTATTTGTATTATTTGTATTTATGTACCTATTTAGTTAATTATCATGCACCTGTGCGGGTTAGGAATATATGTCACCGCATGTGGGCGGAGTAGGAAGTGACTATGGAAAGACAAATGTGGGAAGGTGGTTACTCACAGTTTTTTGACCACTTCGCTAACCACTACGCTAACCTTGTTTGCATTTTTCGTTAATTGAAATTATGAACTTGATTTAGAAATGTGAGGAAAATAAATGGTAAATGGACTGCATTTATATAGCGCTTTCACAGACCCAATGCCCACCAAAGCGCCTTACAATTTGCCTCACATTCACCCATTCACTCTCTCATTCATACACCGACGGGCGACTGCAGCCATGCAAGCAGCTGGGGTTAGGTGTCTTGCTCACGGACACCTCGACACTTGGTCAGGTGGAACCGGGGATTGAACCACCAACCTTTCGGTTTGTAGACAACCTACATGAACCACTGAGCCACTGCCTAAATCTGTTGAAATGAAGACTGCGTTTGGAGTGGAGTGCGTGCAGAACAATTAATCATAGTTCCCGGAATCCACGGCCAGCATCGAAAGGCCGACACACAATGACTCACTCATAAAGACTTGAATGAATCAGTGTTTTTGAATGAATCTCTTGAGTGAATGATTCAATGACAAACACATGTTTATCAGTCTCTTGTCTCCACCTACTGGTGTAATAATGTAATTAATACACTCTTTATTTGAAGCGTCAAGTTACTTTTAAAAGCTGATTACTGTATTTTGATTGTTACCGTAGACATCAGTGTTTATATCCGAACTATACACTTTTATCCCAGTACTTCTGTGATTAATATGAATGATTGTAATGCAGGAATAATGATACTGTGAGGCTGAAAAGACTGTCTCATATCTTAACAACGGCTCTCTCTGGATCAGATCTGAATCTCTGTGATCAGACTTGTCACAGGTTTAATAGACAGAGCTGAATCACTCATTCAGGAATAAGGGTGTTTGAATCGAGATCTTTTAGTTATTACTCGTGCAGCTCTACCTTGGAAGACTGAGATTTTAAGGTGTGTTCAACTCCTCCTAGGAAGTTCGTATTAATGAGTTGGGAAGTCGTAATTACGACGTCAGTCACTTTCGTCTGAGCGAGATAGCGGTGTTCCTTTCTCTTCACAACTCTTCCCTGCAAATGTTTTTAATAAAGTTGCCAGCCAACACCAGCATTTTTGATCATTTTTTGTAAATGTTTTGTGGTATAAATTTTACGTTAAATTTAAAGCACGTCAGTGCTTTTATCGCTTGTTTCTGCTCCTTTTTTGCTTGTGTTTTGATCTGGAGATTCTGTACTCTTTAGGAAGTTGTGTAAGAGCGCCCCTTAATGTATAACAGTGAAAACATGGAAAGTTGGAAAATTCTGTCAATGGCGGGAAGTATTATAGTGTAATTATGCATTTAAGTACTGAGTAATATTAATTAACTACATGTACTGTGAAGTTAGGGTTTGGTTTAGGGTTAGTTTCATGTAATTATGCATAATTTATAGTTTTTACTATAGTAACTACATGTAACGTGTAACAAGGACACTGTAAAATAAAGTGTTACCGTTCTTTTAACTCTACTTCATGACAATTGCTGCATGTACCAAACACATAATAACTTTCAGTTTCTGAGATGATTGTATTCAACAAAAAATTACCATCATCTATAGATGTAGCATCCATTGATTCTGCCATGTTTTTCATTGAACACTCCCACTCTTAGTTATGATTTTGTGTAGGCGTTCCCGTTCATGTGAGTGAACATGACTTGAACGCACCAGCCTCCTGCTGTAATTTTCAAGTAAACCCAAAGATCTTGTTTAGTTGTTTCAGATGTCATTTAACGCTAGAACAAAATTTAGTATGTAAACGCACAGTGCATGTATTTCTGATGTTTCTGTGCAAACCCATGTAAAACACTGTGTGTGTTACAGAGAGGGATTCTGAAGAACAACGAAGGCATCCTGAAGGACAACACGCAGCGCAGCAAGTGGAACGTCACCGGACCCGGAGGCCTGGAAATGATGATACCATCCGTGTGTCTGATCATCCCACCGCCCAACCCTCTGAGCATCGGTCTGGCACAGAAGTACGACAACAACACACATGCACACAGATCACAGAGCAACTGACAGTGTTATAGAGCAGATATGCATTGATTCATCTATTGTCTGACAGGAACGAGCAGTTCTATGAAGCCATCATGTCCGTCTGGAGTCAGCTGTACATCAACATCAAGAGTCTGATCTCCTGGCAGTACTGCATGAAGGACATCCAGCACATCAACTCCCTCACGCTCACTATGGTATGAGATGAGAGCTTATTGCCCTCCAGTCGCTTTTGAATGCTTATCGTTCCATAAATAATAATAAAAACATTATAAATTTGCGAATTTATGAACAAGAACAAATATCTGCCAATGGGGTAAAAAAAAAAACTTAATTCAAAGAGAAAATAAAATTATTTTTCTGACCTCACTGCCAAACATTTCTTCTGGTTTAAAGCAAAAACTCATTATATCTTAATATATATTTTTGCTATGTATCTTGATTTTAAGAATGTTTAAGATATTTATACTAAAGAATGTAAGAAAGACATGATTTTGTAGTTTGTAACTTGATCTTTGGTTGCATATGGAACTATGTTTCTCCAATGTCTCAATCTATGGGTGCTTTAGTGAATCTTATGTCTGTTTTAGCTGTCACAAATGCGTCCTGAGGAGTATCGCAGCATTATAAAGAACCTGGAGATGCACTACCAGGGTTCATGCGTCACAGTCTTGGCTCTGAGATGTTTGGCGATGAAGACAAGAGAAAGATGGAACAGCAATACGCTGGAGCACAATCCCATTACGACCAGCTGGTGATCCAACTGCCCAACTATAGTAAGACCAAAGACACGTTCACCACATGTTCAACACATCCAGTCACATGTACTAATTAATATAAAACGGTTAGTTCCAATCCATGATTCTGATTGGTCAATAGCTGTGTTTTATTTACGATAAAATGGTTTTACAATAAAACCGCTTCACCCAATGGTTCTATGTATCACTACACAACACCCTAGCAACCACTCTTAGCAACGCAAACATATGTCCTCATTGATATTGTTCATTGAAGCTTATAGAGTAACGTTAGAGTTTTGTGAGAGATCTAGTAAGCGAGTGTACCTGCATTTACAGTAGATATAGCATTTTCCTTCAGGTCAGTAATAAAAAAATATTCGTAATAAAAAATCAGTTTCAATGTCCGCTGCAATATCTTGTCCTTTTAACGATTAAGGGGTTTTCCCGTGCCCGGACACGAATAGTCATTTGTCAGTTGCGTCTTGCTTCTCCGTGTTCACAACAAGTTTTAGTCCTTTCCATATAAAAACTCTGGGGCTCGACCCTGGGGCCTTGGTCCTCCACAGAGGCTTCACTAGGGATGGGAATTGATAAGATTTTATCAATATCAATGCCACTAACGATTCTGCTTATCGATCCGATTCTTTAACGATTCTCTTATCGATTCCTTATAGCACTGTGTGGAAAACAGTAGTCATTCTTTTTCGGGGGGAAAAACCAAGTGGTTTTATTTGTTTTAAAGCTTACACTTGAGTAAGCAAACTGTACCATTCATTAAAACGAATCGGTTCAAATGAGTCATTAGATCGGGAATTGGACGTGTCATTATCGGACGTGGGCCGGCGGTTGGACGTACATCCCACAAGATGTGTCGTCACAGAAAACATTTCATCACTGGATAGTTTTTTTGTTTATTTAAAGTGTGGTTTATGTCAGCTGAATGTGCGGAACGCTTTTCAGAGAAGATAAGGTATTTTAGCACAATTCACACCGTCAGCGGTGCCTAATTCAGGAAAAACAAATCTCCGAATGCTCCACATGAAACTTTAGTCTCCCGACCTTACCATTGTGTCGTTTATTTTGATTAATCTGTGCGAGGGAGAGAGAGCAAGACAGAGCTTAGTTTTGAGACGGTGAAGCCGCCTTGCTCTGAAGAGAGAGAGTGTGCGCGCGACCGGGGCCTTTCTCTATTTCTGCTCGTTCAGTTAAACATGCGCCCTGTCACAAGCGCAGCAGTTCATCTACATTACTCAACGATCAAATAAGACTTTGGCGGTACAAAAATTCGATTTGGACGCCGTGCTATGGTGCTTGATAAAGGACAAAAGGGACAGTTATGAGTTCACGGTCTGTAGCCTATATACTATGGCTGACTCAGAGCAGGAGCATCGATAAGAGGACTCGTTAACGTCGAGGGCGTACAATATCGATGGATCGTTAAACTTAGAACCGGTTCTCGAGTGGAACCGGTTCTCGATTCCCATCCCTAGGCTTCACTCTGGGCTTTGACCCTGGGGCCTTGGTCCTCCCGGAGGCTTGACTCTGGGCCTTGACCCTGGGGCCTTGGTCCCCCACGGAGGCTTCACTCTGGGCCTTGACCCTGGGGCCTTGGTCCCACGGAGGCTTACTCGGGCCCGCCCTGGGGCCTTGTCCCCAGGAGGCTTCACTCTGGGCTTGACCCTGGGGCCTTGGTCCTCCCGGAGGCTTGACTCTGGGCCTTGACCCTGGGCCTTGGTCCCCACGGAGGCTTCACTCTGGGCCTTGACCCTGGGGCCTTGGTCCCCCGGAGGCTTCACTCTGGCCTTGACCCTGGGGCCTTGGGCCTCCCGGAGGCTTGACTCTGGAGCCCAGCTCGCTCCAAATGTCCCAAATGTTGCGGTGGTGCCGACAGCTCCAAGCTCTCAGACCTCCCAGACAGCCTCTCGTACCTTATTGCTTACATATACAGGACTGAAGTTTCCCATCACTGATTTAGGATGACTTCATTTAATTTCTGTTGCTTTACAAAGGAGTTGTATTTGTCTTTCAGGGGATAAAGGAGGGCAAACTGTTGTGGGGTTCTTGGAGACAGATGGGCAGGCGGGGGCGGTGGCTGGAAAGGCGCCGGTGACACAAACTGGGAAAACGGTGGTGACGGTTGAGAAGACAGGCACCTCGGGGCTGAATGTCAATCTCATGTCAGACCTGAGCGCTCTCAGACGCAGACTAGAGGGAGCGGAGGCCGGCTTAATTCAGCATATCCACGTGCCTATGAAGGAGAACAGTGTACAACAGTGCTCACAAAGACTTGTGCTGCTGCAGGTACAATCACACAATTCAACATCACTACCAGTGGCATAGTCTGCTGGAACAACCAGTGATGGACCAATATATTGGCCAAGCTGATTATCAGCCAATATTTGGATTCCAGCATAATCGTATAACAGTTGCCTCATAACCATATAGCAAGTAAATTTTTTATTTACTGAGTACATTTGCTTAACAATCTGTTTTGTCAGGGTGTACATCATGATCTGGACACCATCCAGGACGAGTACCTGCATCTGAGGGAAAGGATTTTAAAAGAGCTGGATGGAAGCACTAACCAAGAGCAGACAAAGTACCTGCGCTCTGAACTGGACATCATCAACAAGAAACTGGGCAGTCTGCAAGGATTCTCAGCCGCATATATCCAGAGGCAAGAACATTTAACTTCTTTTTCTTCATGTTCATCTTTCTTTAGTGTGTAATGTTGCTGTTTGAGCATGAAAAAGCTTTGCAAAGTTCCAGTTATTCTCTATATCAGTGTCAGTGTTTCTGAACTCCCTGAAACGGCTCCATTGTAGTCTTGAGTTTTCTTCCGGCCAATCAGAGCAGAGTAGACCAAGCACAACAGACTGGGCCATCTAACCAATCAGAGCAGAGTAGACCAATCACAACAGACTGGGCCATCTGACCAATCAGAGCAGAGCAGACCAATCACAACAGACTGGGCCATCTGACCAATCAAAGCAGAGTAGACCAATCACAACAGACTGGGCCATCTGACCAATCAGAGCAGAACACTGGGCCATCTGACCAATCAGAGCAGAACACTGGGCCATCTGACCAATCAGAGCAGAGTAGACTAATCACAACAGACTGGGCCATCTGACCAATCAGAGCAGAGTAGACCAATCACAACAGACTGGGCCATCTGACCAATCAGAGCAGAACACTGGGCCATCTGACCAATCAGAGCAGAACACTGGGCCATCTGACCAATCACAACAGAACACTGGGCCATCTGACCAATCAGAGCAGAGTAGACCAATCACAATAGACTGGGTCATCTGACCAATCAGAGCAGAGTAGACCATTCACAACAGACTGGGTCATCTGACCAATCAGAGCAGAGTAGACCATTCACAACAGACTGGGCCATCTAACCAATCAGAGCAGAGTAGACCAATCACAACAGACTGGGCCATCTGACCAATCAGAGCAGAGCAGACCAATCACAACAGACTGGGTCATCTGACCAATCAGAGCAGAGTAGACCAATCACAACAGACTGAGTCATCTGACCAATCAGAGCAGAGTAGACCAATCACAACAGACTGGGTCATCTGACCAATCAGAGCAGAGTAGACCAATCACAACAGACTGGGCCATCTGACCAATCAAAGCAGAGTAGACCAATCACAACAGACTGGGCCATCTGACCAATCAGAGCAGAGTAGACCATTCACAACAGACTGGGTCATCTGACCAATCAGAGCAGAGTAGACCATTCACAACAGACTGGGCCATCTAACCAATCAGAGCAGAGTAGACCAATCACAACAGACTGGGCCATCTGACCAATCAGAGCAGAGTAGACCATTCACAACAGACTGGGTCATCTGACCAATCAGAGCAGAGTAGACCATTCACAACAGACTGGGCCATCTAACCAATCAGAGCAGAGTAGACCAATCACAACAGACTGGGCCATCTGACCAATCAGAGCAGAGCAGACCAATCACAACAGACTGGGTCATCTGACCAATCAGAGCAGAGTAGACCAATCACAACAGACTGGGCCATCTGACCAATCAAAGCAGAGTAGACCAATCACAACAGACTGGGCCATCTGACCAATCAGAGCAGAGTAGACCATTCACAACAGACTGGGTCATCTGACCAATCAGAGCAGAGTAGACCAATCACAACAGACTGGGCCATCTGACCAATCAAAGCAGAGTAGACCAATCACAACAGACTGGGCCATCTGACCAATCAAAGCAGAGTAGACCAATCACAACAGACTGGGCCATCTGACCAATCAGAGCAGAGTAGACCATTCACAACAGACTGGGTCATCTGACCAATCAGAGCAGAGTAGACCATTCACAACAGACTGGGCCATCTAACCAATCAGAGCAGAGTAGACCAATCACAATAGACTGGGTCATCTGACCAATCAGAGCAGAGTAGACCATTCACAACAGACTGGGTCATCTGACCAATCAGAGCAGAGTAGACCATTCACAACAGACTGGGCCATCTAACCAATCAGAGCAGAGTAGACCAATCACAACAGACTGGGCCATCTGACCAATCAGAGCAGAGCAGACCAATCACAACAGACTGGGTCATCTGACCAATCAGAGCAGAGTAGACCAATCACAACAGACTGAGTCATCTGACCAATCAGAGCAGAGTAGACCAATCACAACAGACTGAGCCATCTGACCAATCAGATCAGAGTAGACCAATCACAACAGACTGGGTCATCTGACCAATCAGAGCAGAGTAGACCAATCACAACAGACTGGGTCATCTGACCAATCAGAGCAGAGTAGACCATTCACAACAGACTGGGCCATCTAACCAATCAGAGCAGAGTAGACCATTCACAACAGACTGGGTCATCTGACCAATCAGAGCAGAGTAGACCATTCACAACAGACTGGGCCATCTAACCAATCAGAGCAGAGTAGACCAATCACAATAGACTGGGTCATCTGACCAATCAGAGCAGAGTAGACCATTCACAACAGACTGGGTCATCTGACCAATCAGAGCAGAGTAGACCATTCACAACAGACTGGGCCATCTAACCAATCAGAGCAGAGTAGACCAATCACAACAGACTGGGCCATCTGACCAATCAGAGCAGAGCAGACCAATCACAACAGACTGGGTCATCTGACCAATCAGAGCAGAGTAGACCAATCACAACAGACTGAGTCATCTGACCAATCAGAGCAGAGTAGACCAATCACAACAGACTGAGCCATCTGACCAATCAGATCAGAGTAGACCAATCACAACAGACTGGGTCATCTGACCAATCAGAGCAGAGTAGACCAATCACAACAGACTGGGTCATCTGACCAATCAGAGCAGAGTAGACCAATCACAATAGACTGGGTCATCTGACCAATCAGAGCAGAGTAGACTTTTCTGGGGAAATGAACCTATGAAATAATAATGGGTAAGTGTTTCATAGGTGTTTGTGTGTGTTTCCAGGCTCACTGCTCTTCAAGCTATGATCCAGAGCCTCCTGCAGGCTGAGGATATCATTAAAGTCCACGAAGCCCGTCTAACAGAAAAAGAGACTTCTTCTCTTGATCTGAATGAATTGGACAGATACCGCGTGACTCTGAAGGTAAACTTAATATTTGAGTTTATATGTCTTAACTCTTAATATGACAGCTCGTCTTTTTCTAATCAGTGTGTGAATAAGACGCGTTCCATCATTTAGAGTCATTTTGACCCTAAACACATTTAGACTTTTATGCAATCTACATATAGAATTATTGTTTCCACAATATAATTTAAATGGTGGTTGTCATCATAACCTGAATCCAGATCCGGATGTACGCTAACAGTAAACCGCTGCTCACGTATTTCAAACTTTTCTTTACCCCTAAACGAAGAACAAAGAAGAACTTCCCTTGAGTATATCAGGGCCTTAACAAGGCACAGGTGATAGAGATCAATCGCTACGGTAACCAACAAGGGTAACTATAGAAACAAAGTAAAACAGGAACTAATCACAGGAAGTAAACACTGAAGCAATAGGAGCAGAAAATACACTTCAATGTAAAAGTCCTAGAACACACAAAACACAAGGAAAATAGAGACACCAATAAACTCAATGAATATCTTAACTTTAGGATTTAGGATAAGTTGGAGTTTATCCTAACTTTAAGAGGTTATTTATAATGCTTTTAAAGAGAGCTTATTTCGCATGTCTCCACAAATGGCTCATTGTGACTCAAATAATAGAGTATGTCACATGATATGTCTCATTTAATGTGATGTCTTGTGCCATGCAGAGCATGAAAGCAGATCTGGAGCAGAAGAAGGGTGTTTTGAAGGCTATGGAGTCTGAGATGTCCAAGGCTGTTCACTGGAATGGTCAAATCGACAAATCTTTCCATCAGTGTGACGTCGACCTGTCCAGATACTCAGAGCTCGTGGGACAGATGACTGACCGCTGGCGCAGGATTGTGGCTCAGATTGATAGCAGGTGTGGAGAGATGTGGTGCTGCTGCTTCTTCTTCTGACATTGTCTTGAGTTTCAACATGCACGACTGTTGGAGAAAGCATCACAGCATAATTATAATTGTAATCCATTCCTTGCTTGTTTGTCAGGGTATGGGACCTGGATAAACAAGAGAAACAGCTGAATCACTACAAGCAAACAAGCTCCATTATCAACAAATGGATTCAGGACACACGTCAGCGGCAAGATGCCTTCCAGATTACTAAATTCAGCAGCTTGGAAAGCTTAATTCAACACCTGGAAAAGCAAAAAGTCAGTCCAATAAACTCGCTGATGTGTGTTTTTGTAATTTTTTTGTGTCAAAAATGAGCATTAGCTTGTGTGTTTTGTCAAATTTTATTTCAGTTTTAGTTATTAGTAAATCAAGCTAAATTAAAAAAATATGTCCTATTGAGAAAAATATTTTGTCAATGAACAGGCGCTGTATTCTGAGATAAAAGGAAAGAAAGAAAAAGTGGATGATGTGGTCAAAGACTCAGACATATGTGCTGCCTCCATAAAGGTGAGACTCATATTTTTTGTATTGCTTATTACAAGTACATGTAGAAACGTTGCAGAAGGCTGAGGTCCCAGATCACTGTTTTGACAGGACTATGAGCTCCAGTTGGCGTCCTACAGCGCAGGATTGGAGACGCTGCTCAACATTCCCATCAAGAAGACTATGCTTCAGTCTCCAACCACTGAACTGAGGCAGGAGGTAAACCAACTTTCACATGCTGCTCTCAACATGTCAACCATAGGGACAGTTCACACAAAAATCACAATTCTGTCATCATTTACTCACCCTCAAGTTGTTCCAACCCTGTATGAGTTTCTCTCTTCTTCTGAACACAAAAGAAGATACTGCAAAATATGGTTAACCAAACAGTTGCTGGACATTTATGGGGAAAAAAAGTACTATGGAAGTCAATGGGTCCCGTCAACTGTTTGGTTACTGACATTCTTCAAAATATCATCTTTTGTGTTCAGCAGAAGAAAGAAATTCTGTGGTTTGGTACAACTTTAGGGTTAGTAAATAATGATTTTAATTTTGGGTGAACTATCTCTTTAACATCACAGTTCCCCTGATTAACTTTATTTTGAGTGTATCCGTGCTCAACAACTTCACTGACTTCTAACTGTTTCACTAAAGGCAACGGAGCTGCAGACACAGTACATAGAGCTCTTGACCCGTTCAGGTGACTACACCAAATTCCTTGGGGAAATGCAGAAAAACATGGAGGACTCAATGGTAAGTGTTGTGTCTCAGACAAGATTTGTTGTGAATATACATAATATAATAAAAAAATAATAGCAATACTACTACTACTAATAAAAATATTTCAGAAGCACATAACGAAATGACTAAAACATTAACATGAAAACTAAAATATAAGCTTTTTCCAAATATTAGTACAACTATAAATACTAAAATAACTGTTTGTAAGTAAATAAAAAGTGCAAATTTAAGTAAAAAATATATACGTAGGGACAGTATTTGGAGTTCAACAGACAAAAAAAGTAGTTTGGGAATCTCTGAATTATATAATGTACAATGTTTACAATAATGTACAAACAAATGGAACAAGCCATTTGTTTGAAGACTATGAATGTGATTCATACTGAAGTGCACATATAGCAAAAGTGGCAAAAGAGTAAAACCGGTGGTCTTGGGTGAAAACCTACTACACCTCTTAAGTCCCCCTGTAGTCAATAATTGTATTCTTTAAAACTCATTCCTTGAAAAAAAATTCTTCATGCCTTAAAATAGTTTGAATGTAACTCTAAACCCTTGCCTCATTTAGTATGTGTGGTTCTATGAATATGCAATTTTCACAGTGCTAGATTGAAGGACACTTGTTCAGGACACTACAGGTCAGTCAAGTTAGCAGGTATAGGGTCAAGGCTGCATATTAGTAATGCTGATGCCAAGTGTAGTACAAACAAGAAAAGAATGAAGTACAATGCTCAAATGCTTTCTTAGAACTGAGAAATATTTGGCAGGGTTAAATTGCATTCACGTAGTATTTTATTTATTTTGGTTTACTTCCAGTACTTAATATGGAATTTTCTTTTTAATTAGAGATGGAAGACTGAAATTGAGTGTTTGGAGGAGAATCTGAGACGTCAAAAGGAAAACCTCGACGATCAAACCCGGAAGAACAAGTCACTGGAGGATAGTCTGACTCACTATCGGCTGGAGCTGACCCAGTCCAAAGAGCAGCTTATATCTTTGGAGGAGTCGAAGAGAACCCATGCTAGGCAGTGCAGTGCTGCTCAGGAAAGCCTGGACAGCTCCCAGAATCAGCTGAAGGGCTTACAAGACGAGATGTCCCGCCTCACGTTTCTCATTGAGGATGAGAAGCGCAAGCGGAGGCTGGCTGAGGAGCGGTACACCACCCAGCAGGACGAGTACGAGCTTGCTATCCGCAAGAGACAGAAGGAACTGGACGAGCTCAGCATGTCCAAAAGCCAGTTTGAAAGGGCCATCAAAGACAAAGAGCGGGAGATTGAGCGACTGAAATTACAGCTGGAGGATGAGGCCTCCCGGCGAAGTGCAGCAGAAGCTGAGACCTCAAAGGTAAGATCGCAGTTGACCCAGGACATTAATAGCCTAAAGCAAACTTTTGAATCTGAGATCCACATCACCAAGACCAGTGTGCTCAAGTCAGCACAGCAGAAGGATGAGGAATCGGCAACTCTGAGGCTTCAGATGGAGAGGTTAGCCTCTGAGAAAAGAGACCTGGAAGATGAACTTAGAAAGGTGAAGCTTTCTTTCTCCCACGTAGAAGCGGCACGGAGGAAAGCAGAAGAGGACGCACTTCAGCAGAGGTCTTCGGTGAACGAGGAAAGCAGGAGCAAGAGGGAACTGGAGACACAGATCCAGCTCATAATGCATCAAAGGGAAGAGACTGAAACAAGACACCGGGTGGAACTGGCAGAGGCTAACAGAGTTGCTCAGGAAAGGGCCCGTGAGATTACCTTGTTGACCCAGAATCTACAAGACGAGACCCGACGGAGGAAAGCCATGGAGGTCGAGAATCATAGCATCAGACAGTCTCAGGCTGAGATACTCGCTAAGCAAACTTCAACCACTGAGGTCATTAACAAGTTAAAGATCTCTGAGCAAGAGTTCCTGGTGGTGAAGAGAGAGATGGAGATGCAGAAGAATGAAAAGAGCAAGTTGGAACAGAATGCCACCAGACTGCAGAGTCGCATCGGTGAACTGCAGTCCAAGGTGAACGAGTTGCAGGTTGAACTGGAGAAGGAGAAGAGGAATAATCAAGATGACCTCACAAAGAGGAAAAGGATGGAAACGGAGCTAGAGAGGGTGAACCAGATGTGCCGGGAATACACCACTACCATCACCACTCTACGGGTCCATCAAGAGCAGGAAAGTACTTCTGGACGCAAGTATGAGCTGGAGCTTCGCAGCTCTAAAGAGGAGTTGGAGAGAATCCAGAAGGAGTACAAACTCACCTTAGAGAGTCTGAGCAAAGTGAATGCAGAACTGAAGGCTTTGCAACAGCAGCTTCTACGGGAACAGGCCCTTGTCCGTGAGGCCAATCAACGAAACGATTCCCTCTACAAGACCATAGAGGAGAAGAGTCGAGCGCTGAACGAGAGCACCAGCGAGATTGAGAAGTTGCAGAGTCTCACTCAGAATCTTACCAAGGAGCGTCTGCGGCTTGAGGAGGAACTGAGGAGTGTGCGACTGGAGCGAGACGATGTGAAGAGAAGCCTGAGCACCATCGACAATGAAAGTGCTTCCCGATTGTCTGCCATTCAGTTCCAGCTGCAAACCAGCAATAACAGAGCGCTGGAACTGCAGGAACTAATCAATGAACTGACTAAAGAGAGGGAAAATTTAAGGGTGGAAATTGCCCGAATCCAAAAGCAATTCACGGAGGTATTTTTTTATGAGCGACACAACTGATTATTTTTTTTCTAAATCAGTTGAATCACAAATACATCACCATTTTAAGTATATCACAATGGCTTTACTGGGTAACGCTTTGCTGCATAATGTTTAAATGACCTTTGAAAGCATGTTTTCTGCATAACACTGCATGGTTGCAATCTTTTTTCATATTTTCTCTGGTCTCCTAATTTTTGTTGTTTTATTCTAACCATTTTTGAATCATTCATTTATGAATTGTGTGATACATAAATATATCCTTTGTTAAATCCTCTGAATGAATCATAATCAGAAATATTTCTCTTTCTCTTTCCAGACTTCCATGATCATCCAGCGATCTGATGCCAGCTACAAAGAGATTGTGCAAGAGAGAGATAGTCTTTTAATCAAACTGAAGCTATCGCAGCAGGACAAAGACAAGCATCAGCGTTATGAAGAGGAGCTCAGGCGCATCAAACTCTCCTTAGAATCTGAGACGAAGCAGAAGCAGCGTCTCCAGGATGAACTTGATCGACTTACCAAGGATTTCAAGTACTGGAAAAGCCAATATGAGATAAAAGAGGGGCAGATCAGACAGAGTGAGGTAGATAAAGACAAAGTTGAGAGAGACAGGGCCTCCTTTCTGAGTGAGATCCAAAGATTGACCGCTGAGCTGAGGTGTGTGGAAGAACGCTACAAGAATCGTCTTCAGACCTCGGACAAGGAAATCTTAGAGCTCTCCCGAAGGAAGGAGACTTTGGAAATTGAACTGAGGAGGTTGCAACAGCGTCCGGTCGCATCTTGTAAGAATACGCAGACGGATGAGATTTCCAAGCCTGTCTGTGAGAGTAGCGTCAAGCAATTCACAGTGAAAGGTCTGCGTGGAGAGGTCTCGCTCACGGAGCTAGTGGATTCCGACTGCTTGATCAAACAGATTTGGATAAAATAAACCAAGGAAAACTAACAGGCAAAGATATCGAGTACAGACTCAAATCGTACCTGGGTGGCTCTGAGTGTATCGCTGGTATCTACGATGAGGCCAAGAATAGGGTCATGCCCTTTTACCAGGCTATGAAAGAAGGTCTGATTCGACGGGGAACTACACTGGAGCTTCTGGAGGCCCAGGCTGCCTCCGGTTTCATAATTGATCCGGTCAACAATGTCTGCATGACGGTGGAAGAGGCGTGGAGGAGAGCTCTTGTGGGAAAGGAGTTTAAAGAAAAGCTACTCTCTGCTGAGAAGGCCGTGACAGGATACAAAGATCCTGCCACAGGAAACATAATCTCACTCTTTCAAGCTATTGATAAGGAGATCATAGAGAAAGGTCATGGAATTAGACTGCTGGAAGCTCAGATTGCCAGTGGCGGCATCATAGATCCTAAAGGGAGCCATCGAATTGATGTGGAAGTGGCGTACAGGAAAGGCTACTTTGACCGTGAAATGAATGAGATTTTGTCGTATGATGGCGACGACACCAAAGGTTTCTTTGACCCCAACACCCATGAAAACCTCACGTATCTGGATTTGAAAAAGCGGTGCATCACAGATCCTAAGACTGGGCTCATCCTTTTGCCTTTGAAGGACAAGCAGAAGCCGAAGCAGGCGACCACTCAAAAGAACACACTTCGCAAGAGGAGAGTGGTGATCGTAGACCCTGACACTGGCAAAGAGATGACCGTACGAGAAGCGTTCCACCGAGAGTTGATCGACTACGACACTTTTCTGGAGCTTTCCGAACAAGAGTGCGAGTGGGAGGAGATCACTATCGAAACTTCTGACGGAAGCAGACGTTTGCTCGTTGATCGCAAAACTGGAAACCAGTATGACATTCAAGAGTCCCTAGAGAGGGGGATTATAGATAGACAAACCTTGGAGAAGTACCGTGCCGGGACTGTGACACTCACTGAGTTTGGCGCTCTGATCACAAGTAAAAGCAATAGTTCGGAGCTTGCCATCTGCTCAGCAGTCCTGAGGATATTGTTACTTGCAGTAGTCCCACGCCTTCATCTCCAACTGTCCGCAAACGCTTTGCCAGTGTATCCATTACACTCTCCCCTCCATCTGATATTTTTGATGACCAAAGCCCCGTGGGAGCCATTTTTGATTCAGAGACCCTAGAGAAGATAACCATCTCTGAGGCACAGCGGCGGGGAATACTGGACAACCTCACCGCTCAGCGGCTCTTGGAAGCGCAGGTTTCCACTGGAGGAATTATCAATCCTTCCACTGGCCAGAGACTCTCCTTGAATGATGCTGTACAACAAAGCATTATTGATGAAGACATGGCTATCAAGCTAAAGCCAGCACAGAAGGCGTATACAGGTTTTGAGGATGTGAAGACCAAGCGGAGACTTTCTGCTGCCGAGGCCATGAAGGAAAAGTGGTTGCCTTACGAGGCCGGGCAGAGGTTTCTGGAGTTCCAGTACCTGACCGGTGGACTCATAGATGCAGAAAATGGCCATCGCTGAGCATTGAGGAGTCTATCCGAAGAGGATGGCTTGACGGCAAAGGGGCACAAAAGCTGCAGGACACGAGGAACTACATTAAGAACCTCACCTGTCCTAAAACCAAACTTAAGATCTCATACAAAGAGGCAATGGATAACAGCATGGTGGAGGAGACCAATGGCATGAAGATGCTCCAGGCTACCTCCATGTCAACGAAAGGCATAAGCAGCCCGTACAACGTGTCGTCAGGACCAGGCTCTCGCACCGGATCTCGCACCGGCTCGAGAAGTGGATCACGCAGAGGCAGTGTTGACTACACCTCCTCTATTTCTTACAGCTACACCTCATCTTAGCTATAGTTAGTCGTGATGCCTATGCTTAGAGTGTACAATTTAAATTTAAGTAGGATTTTCTAATCAGGAGGGTTTCGGTATGGGTTTGGGATACAAAATGTAGATTGACTTGTTTTAAACACATCTTCTTTTACTTACTTTCACTAGCACTGATACATTGTCTTGGGTGTTTAAGATGTCTTTTAGATTATTAATGTAATGGTATTTTTCATTATTTACACAAGGGGATTTATAGATCTGTCATGACGTAATGTTTTTGGTTTATTCCATATAGAAGATGTTTTCAAATATTTCCTTTTTGCATGTTTTATTTACATTTTATTTTTACATTTATTCATTTAGCAGACACTTCTATCCAAGAAATTTAACAAGCATTGCCGCACAAAGTTAATTACAAACTTAGAAACAAGTACTCTTTTATCTGAATCGTCTGCTGACTTGGTATCGACATGCATCTACTAATGTCAAAGTAGAAATCATATATTTTGCCTATAATTAATCAATATTTGATCTGATTGTGTTTATATGGAGCAATTTAAACAATAAAAACTATTGAAATATAAACTACCATTCTCTCTGTTACTTATTTTAAGTCCAAATTATTTATATAGCGTCCTTTTACTCTTCACACCTTTCTTTGCAACTAAAACCTACGAGTAATTTTGCTAGCACGTGATTAACTGCTGACTAAAATTACATGAAATATAATGATTTTTGTAACAGGTTGTAGTGTAAAGATGCTCCTTTAGAAACGTGGTGCTTTTGAGGTCTTATTGGTTAGTATTATGACAGCATGCCTCATGTGTAAATGCATTACTACAACCTGAGATGCATTAAATAAATTATGTTTAATATTAATTTAACAGTGTACTTTTTACATATCAAGTTCAAGTTTATTTATATAGCACATTTCAACACAACACTAGTTGACCAAATTGCTTTCCACAACAAACAACAAATAGACATAACAGCAACAGAAAAAGGAAAATAAATAGATTAAAATAAATAAATAAATAAATGTCACTACTCAACTCTGTTTGAAGGCCAGTGAATAAAGATAGGTCTTTAACAAAGATTTGAAAATGTCAGGAGTTTGGGCATTTCTAATTTGAACAGGTAAGGTATTCCTAAGATTAGGAGCAGCTACTGAGAAGGCTCGGTCACCTTTTGTTTTGAGCCTGGATTTGGGAACATCGAGAATCATCTGATTGGATGACCTCAAAGCTTTAGCCGGAGTGTGCACATGTAAAAGTTCTGACAAGTAAGAAGGTGCCAGTCCATGTAGAATTTTAAAAACAAGCAGTAAAATCTTAAAATCAATCCTAAAGCGAACAGGAAGCCAATGGAGCGATGCTAGAACAGGAGTAATATGCTCACGTTTTTTAGTTCCTGTCAGGAGTCGAGCTGCTGCATTCTGGACTAACTGTAACCGATGGAGAGACGACTGATCAATTCCAACATACAAAGAATTACAATAGTCAAGGCGGGACGTTATAAGTGCGTGTATTACTCTTTCAAAATCTTTGCGTGGCAAGTATGGTTTAACTTTTGCCAACGTTCTCAGCTGAAAGAAGCTAGCTTTTACAACTAAACTAATCTGTTTCTCAAATTTAAAAACACCATCGAAGATCACGCCTAAATTCATGGTGAATGGACGACTATATGTTCCTAAAGTACCAAGAGCATCTACACAGTCACTTAAATCTCCAGGTCGCCTGAATACAACCACCTCAGTCTTTCATTCAGACAGAGAAAGTTCTGACTTAACCATGTTTTAAGATCCATCAGACAGTTGAGCAAGGACTCCCTTGCATCTTTGTCATTGGGTTCTACAGGTAGATTTGTATGTCATCTGCAAAACAATGAAAGGAAATATTGTGTTTTTTGAATATAGACCCCTATGGCAGCATGTACAGTGAAAACAGCATGGGGCCCAATATAGACCCTTGGGGGGCAATGGATGAAGAGAATTCACCAAGGCAAACAGAAAAACTTCTATCCGCCAGATATGACTTGAACCATTTGAGGGCTGTGCCCCTAATGCGACACATTGTTCGAGTCGAGATAGCAGAATAGAGTGATTTACCATATCAAAGGCTGCAGTCAAATCTAAAAGCACTAAAACAGCCGATTTTCCAGCTAAAAGAAGGTCGTTAAGAACTCTTAAAAGTGCAGTTTCGGTACTGTGACGGGGCTTAAAACCAGACTGGAATTTTTCATAAATACTGAACATATCCAGAAATGATTGAAGTTGGTTATAAACCACTTTCTCTTTTGACAGAAAAGGTAGCTTCGAGATCGAGGTCTAAAATTTGAGAAGTTTGAAGTATCCAGGTTCTTTTTTTTAAGCGTGGCTGCACAACTGCATGTTTGAAAGCAGCTGGGACAGACCCTGAGCTAAGAGATATATTAACCAAGGCGACAATGCTTGATCCAACAGTGTTAAAAACATCTTCCAAAAAGCGTGCAGGGATACTATCAAGGGGACAATTTGCGGGGCGTAGTTTCTTGACTATGTCAGAAAAAAGAGGGAGTGTGACTTGCTCAAACTGCGGGAAGACAGCTGGGCTGACAAAGTGTACAGAGGGGTCAGTGGTAGTTGTAATGGGTGAGAAACTAAGACCAGCAATTTTGTCTATAAAATATTTCAGAAAGTTCTCACATAAAATTGCAGATGGCACAACACAGTCTGATTCACGAGGGTTTACAAGAGAATTAAAAACATTAAAAAGAACCTCTGGCCTCTGACTGTTATTTGCTACTATATGGGATAAAAATTTAGTTTTTGCAGATTTTACTGCTTTCTGGTAATTTGATAATGCGTCCCGCATTTTTTCAAATGAAACGTGGAGTTTGTCCCTTTTCCACTTTCTCTCGGCTATTCTACAGGCACGTCTGAGAGAGCGGGTGGTGTCATTTAGCGAGGGTTCTAAATGTGGTTTAATACGCTTTTCCCTCAGTGGAGCAATACAGTCCAATATCTCAGTGCAAGTACCATCTAATTGAATGGTGAGTTCCTCAGCACTGAGTTTGCATGCATCGAAATTGTATAACAGTGAGTTTTTAAAAGCAGCAGACGTATCTGTTACATATTATTGTTACTATATACATATATATTAATATATTGTTAACGTCTTTCCAGACCAGTTCGCAAAATTGGCGCCGAAATTCACAGATTCTATCGCGCATGCTCTGACAAGCCACTTCTTCTTCTTTGTTTTTTTTCTGCACATTAGGCACGATTTAATGCACTGCTGCTCTCACTGGTTTAGTAACGTCATTGCATCCTCGTTGCTACTTGCTTGTTTCAAGTAAGCGTCACTCAAACAATTGAGTAAGTTGTTATTTTCACCCTCCAATTTACTATAACTCAACAAAACCTAGTAAGAAGCATGCATTTTATATTACTGAGTAAAGTTAACTAAGTAAATGTGAGTCAGGAAAGCTATTACATTTTACAGTGTATTATCTGTTACATAATATTGTGCATAATTACATGCAATCTCCCCAAACCCTAATCCTAACCCAATAGTAAGTACAAGTAGTTCATTATTATTACTCGTATAATTTCACTGTAACCTGGACACCTTAAAATAAAGTGTTGCACTTTTTGCAGATGTTGCAGATACTGGTTTCATTTGATTGGTAACATCCCAATAGTTTCTTATTATTCTAATTACATTTATATATTAAATGTGAGAATTTGACATAAAAGATGATGCATACATTTGACAAGGTTAGAAAAAAGGCTTTATAAAGGTTAAAATACACCGGGAAATCAAATTGGTGAAGCAAATATTGACCCTTAATGGAAAAAATAGTTTTCTGTCGCTGCAATGAACTGACCACCACAGAGAATATGAAGAATATGGAAATAATCATGACAGGCCTAAACCAGCCAAGATACCAGCACAAAAACTTGTGTTTATTCTTAGATACATAATATAATCTTTATGTATTGCATCAAAACAACATACTGATGTTTGTCTTGTTTTAGCAGACACAGTTAATAAACAAGTAATGTTTTGGATACTTGTTGCATGTATCTAGAAAACATGCATGTGTGGGAAATTAAATGCAACCTCAAATATTTAAATTGGTCATGACAAAAATCCTACGTTTACTCCAAAGCGAAGTGTAGGCTATTCCACTAAAGCATCAGAGTCTTGTTCAAACACTGAATGGTCACAAATAGCTCATGATTATTTCATTTGTTTGCATCCATGAAGAGATAGGTAATATTAATCTCATGTATTTAGTGTCCTGTTAGACCTGTTTCATTTCTGTGCAAAGTTCCAGTTAAAGCTTTAAATCAGGGGTTCTCAAAGTGGGGTCCGCAAAATAACTTGCCTAAACTTATTTTAAACGAGTCACCTATTTAAATCATCTGAAACGTGCTGCGACATATTCCAAAGTTACATATAGTGCTTTAAATGTCAAATAAGCAAAATTGTAGTACTTAAAATTGGACACTTAAAGGTTTTTATAGACGTAGTTCTCATGTCTGTGAGACAAGTATTCACTTTCGGTTTTTGATTAATTGAGACCGAGATGGCAGAAAAAAAGCACAAAAGCACTTTTACAAAAGCACAAAGTTTAGTTGTTATTTTGAATGTACACAAATAGGCTCTATACATTCATCAAAATAAAAAAAAAGTTAAAAGCACCACCGTCACACTGGTGTTATTCATTCCCAACATATTTTTGTGCATGTGAAGGATGTTTACTACTGTTTTACGTGGATATTGGGACACTAAAGTCTTGTTTACATATTATAGTTTAGCATCCAAATACATGTTTGGATATTTGCATGTTTTCATATTCATGTGAATATGTAAAAATTTGGATTTGTACCCGAAAGAGAGGAGCCCAACACCCGTTTCAGTTTCGCTTTAAATAAATTAGTTTTTTTGTAATGAATACATCTAGCCTATAACTTATGTTTATTTCACAGGCCACACATAATTTTGGAATGTAATAATAAATTGCGACTGATACACCGATGTTTGTTTCCGTCAACAACGCCTGGTGCTGTTGTGTTTTTAATAGTCCATTAATTGACATTGTGCTCATTACTCCACCTACATCAACTTTGGGTTTAATCGGAAGGAGGTCCTTGGAAACTTTTCTAACCTATGATTTAAAATATGTGCCTGTCCTCTACGCCCCTGGGAACAACCTGTTTTTGCACATTTCACCATGACTTTGCATCCTTTCATTTCGTTAAATCATCCTTTCTAGCCTAATAGCTATACATGTCCTCAACATACGACAAGAATGTCTTCATGTTGTATAACACTGAATATTTGCTCATATTTGAGTTCAGACAAATACAGACACCTAGTATTTAAGTATTGAACCCCATTATGTAGGCCCTATTATGTATTCGCTGCAGTGAATAGGCTGTAGCCTACTATTTATTTGTAATTTGTTCAACAGGGAAATACCTCAATGAAATAGTACCATTAACGTGAATCAATTTGAATTTATTAACAAATACAAATGAAAGAAAGAAATAAAGACAAGTTGGGACAAAGATAAACGCCCTTTCCTGAAGGTAAAATGTAAATTACAGGCTGTTCCTGATGACGACGCTGACCTCGCCTGAACTGAACCCAGGCACGTACACGTCACGCCCATAGAGGTCACGCGCCCTCACTGACAAGGAACAAGGAACTCGTTGGAAACCGCAGATTTCTTCAAAAATAAAAGTTCAGATGGAAATACAATACGATTTCATTAACAAATAAATGGGTTTTTCAATGGTCTAATTTTCTTTCAGTTTTTTGAGGAGGGGCGGGGGGGGGGGGGGGGATAAAATATAAAACGTATACCGTTCGGGTTGTGTAATTTAACAGTTACGCCGTGCAGTCATTAAAAAAAAACTTTTATTTTGTAAAGTTGCCTGCGTCACTTTGACATAAGGCGTGTTACATCATCGTGTTCCTGCGCAAGTGCGCATGCTGTCAGTCACGCAGTTCAGCCGGCAGAGATCAGTCCAGTGTGCAGCAGAAAACTACACAAAGAGGTATTTTTACACTTTATTTAATATATGATCATTTCGCTTGTATAAATAATATGTATAAATAACATAGGACGACATTTTATTTTAGCGAGTATCTACTCTCTAAAAACTATCTCTTGAGTTAATGTCGCATCTTCTTTAATTGCAGCTTAGGCTATATAAGATCTAAATGTAATGTTTACATTTCATTACACATTTACTTTATTTAGTTAATAAAGTGTAAAGTCACTTTTTAAATGTCCTGTGTGCGTAGTTGACCTTCATAAATCATGACTCGACTATCACTTTAGCTCAGTATCAGAACTGACTGATTTCCTCAATCTAGCTTTATGATTTATGATTTATGTATTATTAATGTATTATTAATCTCGTCTTGATGCTACTCATAAATGACATGAAGTCTAGACACCTTCTTTTTGTAATAGTAATAGTAGATGTAATAGTCTTCTTTTGTAATAGTAGGAGATGATGTAATGTTTCACAGTATAACATGGTTCATATATGAATATCTTAATAATATGTGTGTGTCTTTAAGAACTATTCAACAGATCAGTTGTCCACTGACTCATTTATTAGCGTGTTTGATTAATTGGCTGATATTTATCAATGTATTATTTAATGTTTTAAATACACTTGTCTGCAGTAAAGTGTCAGAGAATGGCCTTTCGTAATCTTTTTTTGATGTTTTTGCCTTTTAGTCAAGATGACCGCCGTCGAATATGAAGACAATGAGTCCAAGTTCATCAGAAAAGTCAAAGAGAACCCGTTCGTCCCTGCAGGTAAACTCTCGAACCTGTCTCTCGCTCACATGTGTGCAGTTTCTCTCTGTTAAATCACACATTATACTTCACTCTTAATAATAGTCTAATTATAATCTCTTTACCCTTAAGTATTGTTACAATCACTTTATATCTCTTCATCTCTGCCCCTGGTGTGTGTGAGCGCAAGCGGAGATCCTCTTCTGTTTGCTTCTGTATCAGCTTATATTAACCCTTTCATGCATGAATTATGATAACCTCAGTCAGGATTTTTTTCCTATGTGTTTTTATTGCTCTTAGGGCATGAAAAACAAGATTTGATTTTTAAATTTTTTTTTAACAAATTTTCCAAAGAGATTTTCAGATGTCCACTTGAGTGGACAGCATGCATTTATGGTTTAAACTGAAGAGATACTATATTAAACATAATACAATAATCAAACCAATAAAGTATGTGTATTTAACAAACTAATCAATACAATTATATCAAATCATGTGAAAACTATAAAATATATACAAAAAATATAAATCCGAAATATTGCAAAAGCAATTGAACTTCATACAAGTTGCACTTCGTGTATATTTGATATCAGAACATGAGGACGTGATTCCATCAGAAATTTCTACAGCCTGTCAAGGTACGACTGTGGAAACCACTCAGATGCTCCCTCTAGTGTTCAGAGTATGGAGATTTACCTTTATTAGCTGATAATTCTGATTATGTTCAAGATAGACACATATCTAGCATATGCCTCTTCTGAGAAAACCGAGCGATACGTATTTTTCAATCTCATCTGAAATTAGCAGTGTTGGGGCATGCATAACGCATTCAGATTACTTTTTATGTTACAATTAAAGTAATGTGTTACAAGTAACATGCATTACATAATCAGATTTGTTTTAATGTTACGAGTAAAGTAATGTATTACAAGTAACATGCATTACCTAATCAGATTACTTTTTGATCTAACAAGTAAGGTAGTTAATTACAAGTAATGTGCATTACGTAATCAGATTACTTTTTGTTGTTACGAGTAAAGTAACGCATTACAAGTAACATGCATTATGTAATCAGATTACTTTTTGGTGTTACGAGTAAAGAAAAGCATTACAATATCGTACATTACGAAATCAGAATACTTTTTGATGTTACGAGTAAATAAATGCATTACAAGCAACATTCAGTACGTAAACAGATAACTTTTGATCTGAGAAGTAATGCATTACGTAATTATATTACTTTTTCGATGAAATGAGTAAAGTAATACATAAGTGACATAAATTATGTAATCACATTAACTTTTTTCGATGTCAATGAAATTAACATTCTAATAATACAAATACATTTATTTACAGTCAAAAAAAGTCACTGCAGATTAAGTATTTTCAAAAACAATATTCACATATGAATTGTATATTCAATATGAATTGTAGCTGAAATATAGCCATTGATACATGAGGTCCACTATAGTGGACAGGTGATAAATCTGATTTTTCTCCCAATCTAAAATCAAAACTTGGAAATTTTGACTGTCATATGACTCATTAGATATTGCTTGATGCTGCAATATTTTTTTTACCTACAAGAGTCTCCTAGGATAGAAGGAATGGGTGGATATTCCAGAGCAACTTGGCATGTCTGACTGACCATTGGCCATCTCGGTTTGGAGGGGGGAAAACTCGAAACACAACGGCTTGCAACTTGGTTGCAATGTATAGGATGATGCACCAGGGTCCACTGAAGAGATTGATGTGCAACTTTGCCATCAAAACCCTTGCAAATTCAAGAAAATGCTTTTTTAATAGCTGTCCACTGTAGAGACCACTATGCGTGAAAGGGTTAAAGCCGATAAATAATGGATTATTTACTTCAGATGGTAATGGTTGGGTATCGTTTGAATTTTATCGATTCCTAATTTCGATTCTAACAAGGTAATAAAAAACCTGTAGATATCATTCACATTTATTTTAAGTTTTATCGCAAACCATTTAATTGTATCTGAATATCATGAACACAAATCAACAGGCTAAAGAACACTTACACAAGGAGCGCTTGCCTACGGTTTAAAAACAACATGAAGACAACTAGACTAACTAATATAAACTTCAAGGATTATTATAGACCAGTAAACACGAATAAATACACAAATTAGCAATCGCACAAATAATAATAATACATTTTATTTATAGGCGCCTTTCATGGCACTTAAGGACACCTTACAAAATCCATAAAGTAATCACATTAAACCATAAATCCAGTACAGCAACAAACAGTAAATCACATGAGAGCCTGCCAAAACGGAGACGTTTCAAGACGAGATTTAGAGACCGAAAGACTAAACTGTAGATCTTCTACAGGAAGTGGAGCGCCGCATAACCCAACGCTCGGGTTATATAACAACTGAACAAAGATACGACTGAAATAAACAGCGTTTTAAGATTTTCAGGTACTCAGATACAGAAACTAATCAAATGTAAAATAACTGCACTTTATGAATAAAATATACATTATAAATATCGTTATAAAAGTTATTATTCAGTCAAGAACAGTGAGTGAGTTTTCTCTGTGTCGTTTGTTTAGTGTTATTATAAATACACCTAAAAATCATAAAACACTGTTTATTTCAGTCGTATCTTTGTTCAGATGTATTCTTTTTGTTGTGATTTGCTCATTTTTAATGTTCTTTTTAATTACTGAGTGTTTACTTGTCTTTAATAGTTTATATTAGTCTATATAAGTTGTTTTCTATGGTATTTATAAACCACAGCCAATTGAAATATGATTGGAGTCACTTCAAAAAAGGGAAATACAGTTCAGCGCTAGTCTGTCATATCGGCTACATAAAATCATAATGAGAAAATCATTACAACTGTGTGTTTGGGACATGAGACTTTTAATACTGAGACTTTTGTTTCTGTAATCAGGCTCTCAAAAATTATATAAACATTTGGATTTAGATTTGTCAGCCAATATACCGATTATCGGCTTTCAAATATAAAGAGTTATCGTATCGGCCAGTTTTTTTCATATCAGTGCCTCTAGTCTTGCGGTTATGAATGCACTGGCGTGACGCTGTGTGTGTGTGTGTGTGTGTGTGTTCAGGGATGCTGGGGTTCTTCGCCATCGTGGCGTACAGGCTGATGAAGATGAAGAACAGAGGAGACACTAAGATGTCCGTTCACCTGATCCACATGCGTGTGGCGGCGCAGGGCTTCGTGGTGGGAGCCATGACTCTGGGTAAAACATCAGTCTTCTACCCTCCTCATCCTGTGTGTGTGTGTGTGTGTGTGTGTGTGTGTGTGTGTGTTAGAGCCTCCTCATCCTGTGTGTGTGTGTGTTTAGAGCCTCCTCATCCTGTGTGTGTGTGTGTGTGTGTTAGAGCCTCCTCATCCTCACCCGTAACCCTGCTGTCAAGCCTGACCTGTGTGTGTGTGTGTGTGTGTGTGTGTGTGTGTGTGTGTTAGAGCCTCCTCATCCTGTGTGTGTGTGTGTGTGTGTGTGTGTGTGTGTGTGTTAGAGCCTCCTCATCCTCACCCGTAACCCAGCTGTCAAGCCTGACCTGTGTGTGTGTGTGTGTTGCAGGAGTGGTTTACTCCATGTATAAGGAGTACGTCCTGCAGCCCGCTGAAGCACAGAAAGCCCTGGCGCAGAAAGCCCTGGAGCAGAAGGCCCTGGAGAAGTGAAGAGATACTCTTAATACCGCCTCATATTAAGGTCTCACTTTGTATTTATTGCACACATCATTTAGGACTTTTTTTTAAGGATAATTAGTTTCCTATTTAAACATTTAATAAACCTCTGTACAGAGGCTGGTGTGTCCATTTTGTTGCCTGGGTTGTTTGAGAGGGACGGAGGAGTGAGCAGGAGCTATTTTTGTATCTGTTAACTTCTATTTATGTATTATATCAGAAACAAACTGATGAACGGCGTATAACGGTTGTTTTTGACTGTATTTGGATTGATTTATGCTGCTTTTGTGTTGATGTGGCAAGAAGACCTTTGTACCTTATCATTCAAGATTTGTGTAATTCAAGTAGACTAAAGAAATTCCAGGACAACAAGCGTAACAAACCATCATCTAGTTATATTTGTGAAATATATAACGCACAGAACACAAAACGAAAGACTTCACTGCTGAATGATTTATGGTACTAGTTCTTTACAGAATATTCAGGAGTTGAAGCAACTCTCTTAGGTGTGTGTGTGTGTGTGTGTGTGTGTGTGTGTGTGTGTGTGTGTGTGTGTGCGTGTGCGTGTGCGTGTGCGTGTGCGTGTGCGTGTGCGTGTGCGTGGCGTGTGCTGTGCGTGTGCGTGCGAGTGCGAGTGCGAGTGTGTGAGAGTGTGTGTGAGGAACAAGAGTCGCGTGTTCTTTTGTACTGTAGATTGATCGATTGAAATAACTTTGGCACCTTTTGTTTAATATTTCAAATGAATTTCACAATATTATACTTAAAGTGACATATATTTTGAGGATCTCAGCTACAGCTCTGTTTATCTTTGCCAATAAAAACATATTGTAATTCAATAAAGACTTCTGTTTATTTCACTCATGTGAGATCTGAGATGTGTGGAAGCTTGTTTCCACCACAGAATAAAACATTTTAAAAGATCATTTAAAAGAATTTATATCTCGCAATTGCGACTTTATACCACACAAATCTGATATAAAAATGAAATTCTGAGAAAAAAAGTAAATTGCAAGTTTGTTTCTCGCAATTCTGACTTCTTTATATCACACAATTCTGAGATAAAACGTCAAATTTGCAAGATAAAAAGGCACAATTGTTTTTTATTCTGTGGTGGAAACAAGCTTCCATAGCTGTGTGTGTGTGTGTGTGTGTGTGTGTGTGTGTGTGTGTGTGTGTGACCGTGCACTCTCTTGTTCTGTGGTGTTTATCAGCATGTATGCACACTGTCTGCATGTGATGCCAGTTTGTGTAGATGCTCTGTTATGTGGTCTAGCTGTGCTGTACATGATACTACTATACTATTACATCCCAAAATACATTAATCCTTGACCTTCTGTTTCCAGTGTTATAAGTCAAGTCACCTTTATTGATATACCAGTTTTATACATCATCTGTCTGAATACTGTACTCTGATTGGCTGGAAAGTGTGCAATAATAAACAGTGTAATAAAGTAGTTCCAGTCAGTTTAATCACTGTTCTGTATTAATGCGCTGCTTTCATTGAAGCACACAGTGTTCTCACAGATGTTGCCTAATTGTATTATGTGTCTTTCATCATTGTTTATGAACTCCTGAATCAGCGGTCACACCCAGCAACTGCAAGGTAATGTCCAATCATTCTCTGCCATCTGGATTAATTACATTTAAGCAGATTCATCACAAGACAACAAGTGAACAGGCCAAAGCGTCCCCTGGGGTCTGTAATGCCGTCAGAGACTCGGGTCAGGTCAACATCTCTTCTGAAGGACCGCGTCTCAACAAACATCTTCATGTCCTGGGTAATACACACACAACACACACACACACACACACACACCATGTTCTCACGCAGAGGAAAATCTTCTGATGATCTCTTGATCTTGGATGTGGGGTCAGTCACATTACATCTCTACTATAAAACTCACTGTTATCCAAGAATTGAATTTATACAGAGGGTATACTATTACTAATTCATACATAGTAATAGTTCATAAATATTCTGTTAATTTAATATTTGTCCTCAAAAGTATTTCTTCAGATGTTTCCCCACTTTGTGATAAATATCAGATTGATGAGGCCGCTCTGTTGCACAGTTAATTTTACATTCTGGACTGATATATCTGAAATTATATCAGATATTTTAATTCGGAGCCTGATCCATATCTGATGATATTATTGGCAATCTCGGATAAACTCGCCAACATCAGTCGCTGTCCTGTGGACTTGTTGCTGCAAAGAAACGTATTCTAATGTTCTGGATAAAGACAGAAATATCAGCTGTTAAACTTTGGAAGGAAGGAATGGTTAAGATAGAGATTGGATCAGATCGGTTTCCTCTTCTCTATTATCCTGATAGCTAAACACAGTTTGAGCATCGAGCACTCATTAGTGTGCAGGACTTCATCTCTAGGGAGGATTATCTGTGCACTTTATATTTATATATCCGTGTCGGATGTCTGGTGCTTTGTGCTGTTTTCCTTTAGCTTTCCCTTCGTTGTCTTCTACTTCTATTAATATATATTAGGGGTGTAACGATACACAAAATTGACGGTTTTCCCACGGTTTTGACCTCTCGTTTCGATTCGGTTCGGTTTAGAAAGCTAAAATTGCTTTTTTTTTTTAAACAGTGGTTTAATGAAAAAATTGTCTTTGTCTTTAAATTAATTAAATTACAATTAAACGTTTCACAAGGATTAAAAAAAAATCTGCTAATGCTGTAACTATATAGGGAGCCGCACATTACTATAACATTAATGGTTGTAGCCTAGACTTTTAACCTAAATTCAGATGATATTTATTTTTTAGATGTAATAATCATCAACTCACAACACATTATATGAAAACATGTAAATGAACATAAGGCAGTTTTGTCATTAACTTGTGATATTACTCTTTGTAATCGAATATCATTACACCCCTAATATATATATAGGAATCATGAGAGTTATGCAACAATAACTGTTGGATTCCTCAATAAAAAAAAGATTAAAGTAACACTAAGTAGTATTTCAACCTTCATAATATATTTCCAAGACCCTTGTGATGGTACATCGACTTAAAATAAGTTAAATGACTCGTCTGCCATCGCCTGACGGGGTCTGTATCGCTTTTACTGGCACTATGTAACTTCGGGTTCGGGTAGGAACCCGTGCACAAAAAGAACTACAGAATTCGACTGCTTTACGTCAAGCGCTACAATAGTCATTATTTCGTTTTTCTTCGTTTCTGATGTCGCAATACATCATCCTTTCATGAAATCATGTAACATACTCTACCTTGTCTGTGGACATCGTTCATTCTAAAGCCGGTGCTGGGTAAACAGCGAGCGTGCGTGCGACGGTAGGCTAAATTATTTACTGACAGCGGCAATGGACAATTTCGTTTCCAACCAGTAGGGCGACCGAAGAGGAAAAGTACTTGGTGTTACTTTAAGAAATCTTTATTTTTAGAAATTGGGATGCTATTGGTATTGTACTAGAGAGAGTTATTTAAGAGTAATGAGCAACTCTGAAAGTATTTTCTTCACACTTAATACTCAAAAACAATAATTTTATTGAGTAATTTTAATAATTGAGATTTTAAAAGAAGAAATATTGAAATAAAAGTATACAATACTTGAAACCTTGTTCATTTGTTTAGTAATTTCCTGGATAATATATTAGTTTTTCCCCTGATGATGTTATATGAATGTAACAGTACACTGAGTGTAAATATTAATAAGAATGGCGTCAATTTCAAACCATTTCGAGCCTGATTCAGACCCTGACACAGTTAAAGAACAAGAGGATTAACTGCTCCGGTGTTCATTGAAAGATTAGATTAGATCACTCCTCCCCAAATTACGCTGTGAACCTTACTCATTAGTTTGATGATATATATCCTGTGCCTGGCTTGTTACAGTGGGTGTGGTTGTATATATAATATATATATATATATGTAAGGGTTAATGCCCGACGAGGTGTCCGTTGTAAGGTTTTAATGGACGACGGCGAGGTGTAAACCGGCCGACGCGCAGCGGAGGACGGTTGCCTCCGCCGAAGTCCATTAAAACCTTACAACGGACACCTCGAAGGGCATTAACCCGCTTATACCATGGTCACTTGCCAAATAAAACATTTAAAACATTAGTTTATATTTTAATTAGGCAAATCTCTAGTTTTTACAAATATAACTGCTGACTGGTTTATTTAGCAACGGAGATATTCATAGTCGCTCAAGCTTGTAGAACCTCAGTTCAAAAATGCATTTTAGTTCATGAAACACAAAGGCATAGTTATTTTTTTTATTACACATAAAACACTATTGTTACACTTGTTACACTAACACAACCTCCGAAGCACCGCTGTAACGTTAGGTCGATCTCCGATGCTGGACTGGAAGCTCAATATAATGTCTTGTGACAGCCACGATGGAGAGCAGTCTGCGGCTTACTGGGCTCGTCAGTCCGTGAGAGCAGTGTGAGAACTGAAATGAAATAACGAAGTCGCTCATTGTTGTATTAGTCCAGAACAGCCGATTGCATCATCGCACAACCCAGACCCTGAACGAGCGCGCCCTGTGTGGACTGCCTGTTCTAGGTTTCACAGCTGTTGTAGCAGCGCATTTATTTATTAATTCGAATGAAACAGCAGTTTCACCAAACTTCTTACTGGGTGTCCTCTATCACTTTTAACGGACACCCTGCAGCAATCAAATCGAGTATTCACCCAGACATGGTATAAATATATATATATATATATATATATATATATATATATATATATATATATATATATATATATATTATATATATATATATACTGTATATAAATAAGATCAGCATTTGTTTGTATTTTGCTCATTCTTAGGCAGATTTATTGTGTATGCCTGTTTGGCTGATCTTGAGATGCTTTTTACTCAGATCTTCTGAGTTTTGACCTGCTCGTGTGGGAGCTTTGCTTTATGTTATTGGACATTTTTGCCAGCATTAAGTCATTGTGGATCTGCACTTCTCCTATATATACCATCACTGAACTTACTTTAGCTGGATATGACGCTATTATATCTCTGTAAAGCTGCTTTGAAACAATCTGTATTGTAAAAATCGCTGTAAATAAAGGTGACTTGACTTCACCCCTGGTTTTGCATTTTGTGTGTCTGTGCGTATGTTTATTCAAGAAGGACATTAAAGATGATTAGTTTTCCTCAAGTCCTGTGATTCTCTGTATTATAGGCCCACACTGCTCCAGTAGGGGTTAGTACTCTGGTTAGTACCAGTAACACTGGGTTCGAGCGCTGATCATGAACCACCAGTATGAAGGACCAGCAGAGGCTGAACAGACTCATGGAGCCATTAGCAAACTATACGACAACCGTGGACTCAACTTTTGTGGATTTTGTAACATTACAGAATGTATTTAAGATTAACTTTAGAGAGATCCATGTTCCATCTGGACCTTTATCCTCTCTCATACGTTCTCAAACTTTGATGGTGTTTTCTAGTAGCAAGTTTAATATCACAGTCAGTGAAACTATCTGAATTTCAGCACCACTCATTTTTCTCATCAGGTCGGCTACTATAAATGGAAATCTTGTATAAGAACAAATTTTTTTTTTTTTTTATATTTGTTTGCTGATATTGGTGTATCAGTTATTTGGCCTAATTAAAATGGCTTTCTTTTCACTTCTGATTGGTTTTTGGCATATTACAATATTTCTACAACTGCAGGGGACTAGCTATGCAAAATGTTGCAGTGTGCAATTATCTCGTCAAATGTCTGTTGTTTTGTTTTGACACCAAACATTATCCCTTCATAATATGAGTGTTCTTACATTTCCCCTATAACCTTCAGAACAGATCCAGAGCTTTATTTCAAAAGAGATATAGAAAAAATGTTTGGCATATTATCTACTTTTTTATTGTCTTTTTAAAAAGAATCTTAACATTGACAACGCATAGGTAACATTAAATACACATAGGCCTACTCATTTACACAAATACAAGCGTCAATGTATGAATAAATAAATGTAAGATAATGTTTGAATAGTTATGCAGTGTTCTGCTGTCCCGCTTCTTCAAATGAGCTCAACGGACCGTTTCTAGCAGAGATTCGCTTTGTGTCTTCGTGCTCCACAGAGCTCGTTCTTTCCCCGTTATTATCCAACTTATCCTGGCGAAACCAGTCACGAGAACCATAGACATAATACATTAAAATGTCAATATTTATTATGTCTACGAGAACAGCCGCGGATGTCCAGTGACTCTCCGGAGGATCCCACACAAAACCGTCTCTGCGTCCTGGCGACGCGTTACCATGGAGACGGTCGCGTAAATAAACGGACGGGAAGCGCCTCGCGAATCCTTCAGTATCTCTTTCACTCTATTTTTATAAATTGACTTAAAAACCATATTAGTTCCAAAACCAAATCTTAACTAGGTTGACGGAAATCTTTCTAAATTCGTCCGGTAAGTCTTTAACTGACTGCGTGTTGAATCCTCTCAGGACTGCAGCTAGTTTGTATGATAAAGATTAAACGTTAATTTGTCTCAAATAATCGATGATCTTGCTCTAATATTATACAAGGAAGCTGATAATGGTATTAGTTATACAAAATAATAAATATTGTTTTACTTGCACTTTATTTGCAGTTAGCACAATACAGCTTTACAGTGTTTAGGCTACACACAGTCAGTGCTTTCACACACAGTGGTTTCAGATTAGAGACATTAACACAAAATTAACATAATACTAAAAACGAAATAACACATCAATAAAAATGGTAACACTTTACAAACAAGGTTCATTGGTTAACATTAATGCATTAACTAACATTAACAATGAGCAATCTATTTGTTTCAGTATTAATCTTTGTTAATAAAAATCCAGCTGTTCATTGTTTGTTTATGTTAGTTCACAGTGCATTAACGTATGTTAACTAATACAACCTTTGATTGTAATAATGTATTAGTAAATGTTAAAATTAATATTAACTAAGAATATATTAATAAATGCTGTAGAAGTATTGTTCATTCTTAGTTCATGTGAACTAATGAACCTTATTGTAAAGTGTTACCAAAACAGCTATACACTAGTTCAGAAAGGCGCACAAAGTTTGCTGTGTGTCCTGCGTATGTAAATAGGCACAAACAGAGTTATGTTAAACATAATATTAAAAACAAAATAACACATCAATAAAAATATACAACTGATGGACATAGATGAGTAAGAGCCACAAAGTCATGTTAACAGACAGAAGTGAAGTCCCGCAGATGTGTGTCTGAAGCAGGTCTGTGTCCTCTGTAACTGCATTAGTGTGTGTGTGTGTGTGTGTGTGTGTGTGTGATCTTCTCTCAGTGATGGACGGTGACGGTGAGGAGATAAAGCAGCAGCTCAGGCTTCAGTTTCAGGCTCTTCAGGAGCAGCAGGAGCACAGGAGACAGCAGATGATGAAGAGCAGATCCAGGGCTTCTCCTCCTCCTCCTCTTCCTCACAGCGGCCTGGACCACATCACCCTCACCACACAGCAGGAGGAGGAGGAGGAGCAGCGGTTCAAGGCAAGGTGAACATCTACACAATCATTACCAGAACTACATCAGTCCATCATGACAGAAATGAGACCTGATGTAATTATTCATTGGTTATTGAGCAGACACATACAGCCTGAGGTTGAGCAGCTTGTGTAACTCCCTGTGCTCTTCACGTGTCAGTCAAAAATGACCACATTTTCTTTTTTAAATACTATATTTTAGTTTAATACTGTTTTTTATTTAATATTTTGTATTTTTAGGGGATTTTATAGTACGAAATTATATTTACACTGTATACTCCAATTATTCACATTTTGAGAATTTTATTTGCAATTTAAACTGTGTTAAAGGTACAATATGTAGGATTTTTGCAGTAAAATATCAAAAAACCACTAGGCCAATGTTATATATTTTGTTTAGTTGATTACTTACATTATCCCAAATGTTTCCAATTATTTGTATTTTTTTGCGATAAAATTGTGATTTTAAGCAAGGAAACGGGGCATGTGAGCAGCGGTGAGGAGTCGCCAGTCAATGATGTCATATCCGCGTTAGCCTCGGTTTCCACCATTGTTTCTGCTCGTACTGCCATAGTAACCATGGCGATAGACGTGGATAACTGGGTTATGCCCGTTATGCCTAGCAGGACGCTCACACTGGTGTTGTTTTGTTCAAACATTATGGACCATGGCAAGCAGACTTTGAGACAGAAAGAGACTAAAACGAAGATCAACATGTTTCGAGATGCGAGAGCTCCACGTCCGCGACTAACTTCCACTCGACAGAGACGCGAGTGTTGATGTACTTTATTACACAGGAAAGCAAATGTACATAAAACTAATCAATGTTATTTAGTTCAACATGATGAAATGTTAGAATATGATCTGTATGTTATTCTAATGTTGATCTAGCTTACTTAGTCTCATACAGCCAACAAACAACCCAACTAACAACATTCAACACACTCAATGTGTTTAGTGTGATAGTGTAACTGTTAGAGCGAGTGAAACAGCGCTGGGTTACCTCAAGCTTCAAACAACCCAACAAACAACCCAACTAACAACATTCAACACACTCAAATGTGTTTAGTGTGATAGTGTAACTGTTAGAGCGAGTGAAACAGCGCTGCGTTACCTCAAGCTTCAAACAACCCAACAAACAACCCAACTAACAACATTCAACACACTCAAATGCGTTTAGTGTGATAGTGTAACTGTTAGAGCGAGTGAAACAGCGCTGCGTTACCTCAAGCTTCAAACAACCCAACAAACAACCCAACTAACAACATTCAACACACTCAAATGTGTTTAGTGTGATAGTGTAACTGTTAGAGCGAGTGAAACAGCGCTGCGTTACCTCAAGCTTCAAACAACCCAACAAACAACCCAACTAACAACATTCAACACACTCAAATGCGTTTAGTGTGATAGTGTAACTGTTAGAGCGAGTGAAACAGCGCTGCGTTACCTCAAGCTTCAAACAACCCAACAAACAACCCAACTAACAACATTCAACACACTCAAATGCATACCTGTCAAGTTTTGGATTTGAAAATAAGGGAAATCCCCCCAACCCCCCCCCCCCCCCTTTTCTTTTACAGTTTTTCTTTTCATTTCACATAACTTTTCTTTGCTCTTTTAGTGAGTTATTGTACAGATTTGTTGCAGACTTTGCGTTCTTTAAGACTGTTTTGGAAGGAGTGTATTTGTGGGCTGGGCCAGAGTGGTTCATTTTACATGAGAGTAGAGTTCTGTTGTCTAACGTCATCCTATTCTCTGTAACAATCTTCCGTACCATGCTAAAGTCGCAGTTACAAAACTTACAAAATGCGTGACTGTCCCTCACCCTGCTCCTCTTCAGAAAAGTAAATTCACTGTCCCATTGATCGCAGTATTTACTTGAGGTTTTTTTTTTTTTTTGGCCGGAGTGCCGGAGTGTTCGTCTCTGTCATGGCGTCCATCATCCGTCTCTGTTTACGGTTTTTCCCCGCGTTGTCACTCATCATCTGACCTCACACACTAACCTCGCGACAACTGCCACCTACAGTACCTGTAGCATTGCGGTTATCGCGAGGCTAGTGACAGAGCTCAGATTGGGAATGTTTTTTTTTTTTACTCCGCCCGGCGGGGTATTATTATTTTTTAAAAACGCAGGTTAAAATACGGGAGATTTACGGGAAAATACTAATACGGGAGGACGGCGGGAAAGAAGGGTAAAATACGGGACTTTCCCGGCCAAAACGGGATACTTGACAGGTATGCAAATGCGTTTAGTGTGATAGTGTAACTGTTAGAGCGAGTGAAACAGCGCTGCGTTACCTCAAGCTTCAAACAACCCAACAAACAACCCAACTAACAACATTCAACACACTCAAATGCGTTTAGTGTGATAGTGTAACTGTTAGAGCGAGTGAAACAGCGCTGGGTTACCTCAAGCTTCAAACAACCCAACAAACAACCCAACAAACAACATTCAACACACTCAAATGCGTTTAGTGTGATAGTGTAACTGTTAGAGTGAGTGAAACAGCGCTGGGTTACCTCAAGCTTCAAACAACCCAACTAACAACATTCAGCACACTCAAATGCGTTTAGTGTGATAGTGTAACTGTTAGAGTGAGTGAAACAGCGCTGGGTTACCTCAAGCTTCAAACAACCCAACAAACAACCCAACTAACAACATTCAACACACTCAAATGTGTTTAGTGTGATAGTGTAACTGTTAGAGTGAGTGAAACAGCGCTGGGTTACCTCAAGCTTCAAACAACCCAACAAACAACATTCAGCACACTCAAATGCGTTTAGTGTGATAGTGTAACTGTTAGAGTGAGTGAAACAGCGCTGCGTTACCTCAAGCTTCAAACAACCCAACTAACAACATTCAACACACTCAAATGCGTTTAGTGTGATAGTGTAAATGTTAGAGTGAGTGAAACAGCGCTGCGTTACCTCAAGCTTCAAACAACCCAACAAACAACCCAACTAACAACATTCAACACACTCAAATGCGTTTAGTGTGATAGTGTAACTGTTAGAGCGAGTGAAACAGCGCTGGGTTACCTCAAGCTTCAAACAACCCAACAAACAACATTCAACACACTCAAATGCGTTTAGTGTGATAGTGTAACTGTTAGAGTGAGTGAAACAGCGCTGGGTTACCTCAAGCTTCAAACAACCCAACTAACAACATTCAGCACACTCAAATGCGTTTAGTGTGATAGTGTAACTGTTAGAGTGAGTGAAACAGCGCTGGGTTACCTCAAGCTTCAAACAACCCAACAAACAACCCAACTAACAACATTCAACACACTCAAATGTGTTTAGTGTGATAGTGTAACTGTTAGAGTGAGTGAAACAGCGCTGGGTTACCTCAAGCTTCAAACAACCCAACAAATAACATTCAGCACACTCAAATGCGTTTAGTGTGATAGTGTAACTGTTAGAGTGAGTGAAACAGCGCTGCGTTACCTCAAGCTTCAAACAACCCAACAAACAACCCAACTAACAACATTCAACACACTCAAATGCGTTTAGTGTGATAGTGTAACTGTTAGAGCGAGTGAAACAGCGCTGCGTTACCTCAAGCTTCAAACAACCCAACAAACAACCCAACTAACAACATTCAACACACTCAAATGTGTTTAGTGTGATAGTGTAACTGTTAGAGCGAGTGAAACAGCGCTGCGTTACCTCAAGCTTCAAACAACCCAACTAACAACATTCAACACACTCAAATGTGTTTAGTGTGATAGTGTAACTGTTAGAGCGAGTGAAACAGCGCTGGGTTACCTCAAGCTTCAAACAACCCAACAAACCACATTCAACACACTCAAATGCGTTTAGTGTGATAGTGTAACTGTTAGAGTGAGTGAAACAGCGCTGGGTTACCTCAAGCTTCAAACAACCCAACTAACAACATTCAGCACACTCAAATGCGTTTAGTGTGATAGTGTAACTGTTAGAGTGAGTGAAACAGCGCTGGGTTACCTCAAGCTTCAAACAACCCAACAAACAACCCAACTAACAACATTCAACACACTCAAATGTGTTTAGTGTGATAGTGTAACTGTTAGAGTGAGTGAAACAGCGCTGGGTTACCTCAAGCTTCAAACAACCCAACAAATAACATTCAGCACACTCAAATGCGTTTAGTGTGATAGTGTAACTGTTAGAGTGAGTGAAACAGCGCTGCGTTACCTCAAGCTTCAAACAACCCAACAAACAACCCAACTAACAACATTCAACACACTCAAATGCGTTTAGTGTGATAGTGTAACTGTTAGAGCGAGTGAAACAGCGCTGCGTTACCTCAAGCTTCAAACAACCCAACAAACAACCCAACTAACAACATTCAACACACTCAAATGTGTTTAGTGTGATAGTGTAACTGTTAGAGCGAGTGAAACAGCGCTGCGTTACCTCAAGCTTCAAACAACCCAACTAACAACATTCAACACACTCAAATGCGTTTAGTGTGATAGTGTAACTGTTAGAGCGAGTGAAACAGCGCTGCGTTACCTCAAGCTTCAAACAACCCAACAAACAACCCAACTAACAACATTCAACACACTCAAATGCGTTTAGTGTGATAGTGTAACTGTTAGAGCGAGTGAAACAGCGCTGCGTTACCTCAAGCTTCAAACAACCCAACAAACAACCCAACTAACAACATTCAACACACTCAAATGTGTTTAGTGTGATCAGTGCCGCTGCTAGCCATTTTGGTGCCCTAAGCATAATTCCTTTGTGATGCCCCCCCCCTAAAAAAACAACAACACATTTTCATTTAGGTTTTTCATTTAGGGGGGTATCAAAAAATATCTATTTTTTTAAAAAAAAGTAACACTTTAGTTTAGGGTTTTATAATCACTGTGGTCCCGAATTTGAGGCAGGTTAGTTAGGGGGGTTTGGGGTTTCCCCGAGAAAATTTTGGATTGCTCTGATCTACAGATGTGCATTTTAAGATGTTGTGAAGGCAAAAAAAAAAAAAAAAAAACGATAACAACAGCTTTAAAACCATTTCTCTTCTCATCAGCATCACACTCTTTTTCTCTTTGTTTTTATCTTGCCCTGTCTCTTCCCCTCCTAAAGTTGGCTTTTTTTAATTTACTAAAGGCTACAATTTGTATTTTTTCAATATGTACACATTCATTATTAATCCTGTGCCTAACATGATGAAATGAAAACGGCTTTGTTCATGTTTCTTGTCCCCTCACAATGACAGTAGCCTAAACTATTACACTAGGCTACATGTTACATAGGCCTATTTTCAGTTCAAAATGGCGAAATTAGACAAAACTATATTAGTTTGCCTTATTATTTTTTGTCATTCTTGACAGACAACATTTATGAGCTAAAAAAACCTGTCAAATATATAAAGTTAAGTTTAGCTACTTACATCTTATCTTGCACTTGACCGACTGAAGCGTCGAGTTGCACTGTTAAAATTCGCGCTCAGCGTCTGTGAACATAAAGCCCGCCTACTTTGATTTGATTGGTCATCACAAATAATCTGACATTGACGAGCACTGACAGACCAATGAGGCTCAGATCATAGGCAGATGAACACACACACAGTCACACACACACACACACACTGTCCTCTGTTTCTGACGTGCTCTCTGCTCAGCTGCGGATTGAAGATGAAGAACGCGCTGAATCTGATTATAACAAGAAGTTTGATGATTGATTTTTCATTAGGCTATTTTTGGTGCCCCCTCCGCACTTGGTGCCCTACGCAGAGCGCGTAATGCGCGTGGTGGGAGCGGCGGCACTGAGTGTGATAGTGTAACTGTTAGAGCGAGTGAAACAGCGCTGCGTTACCTCAAGCTTCAAACAACCCAACTAACAACATTCAACACACTCAAATGCGTTTAGTGTGATAGCGTAACTGTTAGAGCGAGTGAAACAGCGCTGCGTTACCTCAAGCTTCAAACAACCCAACAAACAACCCAACTAACAACATTCAACACACCCAAATGTGTTTAGTGTGATAGTGTAACTGTTAGAGCGAGTGAAACAGCGCTGCGTTACCTCAAGCTTCAAACAACCCAACTAACAACATTCAACACACTCAAATGCGTTTAGTGTGATAGTGTAACTGTTAGAGCGAGTGAAACAGCGCTGCGTTACCTCAAGCTTCAAACAACCCAACAAACAACCCAACTAACAACATTCAACACACTCAAATGCGTTTAGTGTGATAGTGTAACTGTTAGAGCGAGTGAAACAGCGCTGCGTTACCTCAAGCTTCAAACAACCCAACAAACAACCCAACTAACAACATTCAACACACTCAAATGTGTTTAGTGTGATAGTGTAACTGTTAGAGCGAGTGAAACAGCGCTGCGTTACCTCAAGCTTCAAACAACCCAACTAACAACATTCAACACACTCAAATGCGTTTAGTGTGATAGTGTAACTGTTAGAGCGAGTGAAACAGCGCTGGGTTACCTCAAGCTTCAAACAACCCAACAAACAACATTCAACACACTCAAATGCGTTTAGTGTGATAGTGTAACTGTTAGAGTGAGTGAAACAGCGCTGGGTTACCTCAAGCTTCAAACAACCCAACAAACAACCCAACTAACAACATTCAACACACTCAAATGCGTTTAGTGTGATAGCGTAACTGTTAGAGCGAGTGAAACAGCGCTGCGTTACCTCAAGCTTCAAACAACCCAACAAACAACCCAACTAACAACATTCAACACACCCAAATGTGTTTAGTGTGATAGTGTAACTGTTAGAGCGAGTGAAACAGCGCTGCGTTACCTCAAGCTTCAAACAACCCAACTAACAACATTCAACACACTCAAATGCGTTTAGTGTGATAGTGTAACTGTTAGAGCGAGTGAAACAGCGCTGCGTTACCTCAAGCTTCAACAACACCAACAAACAACCCAACTAACAACATTCAACACACTCAAATGCGTTTAGTGTGATAGTGTAACTGTTAGAGCGAGTGAAACAGCGCTGCGTTACCTCAAGCTTCAAACAACCCAACAAACAACCCAACTAACAACATTCAACACACTCAAATGTGTTTAGTGTGATAGTGTAACTGTTAGAGCGAGTGAAACAGCGCTGCGTTACCTCAAGCTTCAAACAACCCAACTAACAACATTCAACACACTCAAATGCGTTTAGTGTGATAGTGTAACTGTTAGAGCGAGTGAAACAGCGCTGCGTTACCTCAAGCTTCAAACAACCCAACAAACAACCCAACTAACAACATTCAACACACTCAAATGCGTTTAGTGTGATAGTGTAACTGTTAGAGCGAGTGAAACAGCGCTGCGTTACCTCAAGCTTCAAACAACCCAACAAACAACCCAACTAACAACATTCAACACACTCAAATGTGTTTAGTGTGATAGTGTAACTGTTAGAGCGAGTGAAACAGCGCTGCGTTACCTCAAGCTTCAAACAACCCAACTAACAACATTCAACACACTCAAATGTGTTTAGTGTGATAGTGTAACTGTTAGAGCGAGTGAAACAGCGCTGCGTTACCTCAAGCTTCAAACAACCCAACTAACAACATTCAACACACTCAAATGCGTTTAGTGTGATAGCGTAACTGTTAGAGCGAGTGAAACAGCGCTGCGTTACCTCAAGCTTCAAACAACCCAACAAACAACCCAACTAACAACATTCAACACACTCAAATGCGTTTAGTGTGATAGTGTAACTGTTAGAGCGAGTGAAACAGCGCTGCGTTACCTCAAGCTTCAAACAACCCAACAAACAACCCAACTAACAACATTCAACACACTCAAATGCGTTTAGTGTGATAGTGTAACTGTTAGAGCGAGTGAAACAGCGCTGCGTTACCTCAAGCTTCAAACAACCCAACAAACAACCCAACTAACAACATTCAACACACTCAAATGTGTTTAGTGTGATAGTGTAACTGTTAGAGCGAGTGAAACAGCGCTGCGTTACCTCAAGCTTCAAACAACCCAACTAACAACATTCAACACACTCAAATGCGTTTAGTGTGATAGTGTAACTGTTAGAGCGAGTGAAACAGCGCTGGGTTACCTCAAGCTTCAAACAACCCAACAAACAACATTCAACACACTCAAATGCGTTTAGTGTGATAGTGTAACTGTTAGAGTGAGTGAAACAGCGCTGGGTTACCTCAAGCTTCAAACAACCCAACAAACAACCCAACTAACAACATTCAACACACTCAAATGCGTTTAGTGTGATAGCGTAACTGTTAGAGCGAGTGAAACAGCGCTGCGTTACCTCAAGCTTCAAACAACCCAACAAACAACCCAACTAACAACATTCAACACACCCAAATGTGTTTAGTGTGATAGTGTAACTGTTAGAGCGAGTGAAACAGCGCTGCGTTACCTCAAGCTTCAAACAACCCAACTAACAACATTCAACACACTCAAATGCGTTTAGTGTGATAGTGTAACTGTTAGAGCGAGTGAAACAGCGCTGCGTTACCTCAAGCTTCAAACAACCCAACAAACAACCCAACTAACAACATTCAACACACTCAAATGCGTTTAGTGTGATAGTGTAACTGTTAGAGCGAGGAGTGAAACACGCTGCGTTACCTCAAGCTTCAAACACCCACAAACACCAACTAACAACATTCAAAACACAAATGTGTTTTGTGATAGTGTAACTGTAGAGCGAGTGAACAGCGCTGCGTTAACTTTAGCTTCAAACAACCAAAAAAACATTCAACCTCAAAGCGTTTAGTGTGTAGTGTAACTGTTTAGAGCGGTGAAACCGCTGCGTTACCTCAAGCTTCAAACAACCAACAACAACCAATAACAACATTCAACACACTCAAATGGTTAGTGTGATAGTGTAACTGTTAGAGCGAGTGAAACAGCGCTGCGTTACCTCAAGCTTCAAACAACCCAACTAACAACATTCAACACACTCAAATGTGTTTAGTGTGATAGTGTAACTGTTAGAGCGAGTGAAACAGCGCTGCGTTACCTCAAGCTTCAAACAACCCAACAACAACATTCAACACACTCAAATGCGTTTAGTGTGATAGTGTAACTGTTAGAGCGAGTGAAACAGCGCTGCGTTACCTCAAGCTTCAAACAACCCAACAAACAACCCAACTAACAACATTCAACACACCAAATGCGTTTAGTGTGATAGTGTAACTGTTAGAGCGAGTGGAAACAGCGCTGCGTTACCTCAAGCTTCAAAAAAACCCAACTAACAACATTCAACACACTCAAATGTGTTTAGTGTGATAGTGTAACTGTTAGAGCGAGTGAAACAGCGCTGCGTTACCTCAAGCTTCAAACAACCCAACAAACAACAATTCAACACACTCAAATGGTTTAGTGTGATAGTGTAACTGTTAGAGCGAGTGAAACAGCGCTGCGTTACCTCAAGCTTCAACAACCCAACAAACAACCAACAACAACATTCAACACACTCAAATGCGTTTAGTGTGATAGTGTAACTGTTAGAGCGAGTGAAACAGCGCTGCGTTACCTCAAGCTTCAAACAACCCAAAACAACCAATCATTCAACACACTCAAATGTGTTTAGTGTGATAGTGTAACTGTTAGAGCGAGTGAAACAGCGCTGCGTTACCTCAAGCTTCAAACAACCAACTAACAACATTCAACACACTAAATAATGCGTGTGTGATAGTGTAACTTTAGAGCGAGTGAAAAAACAGCGCTGCGTTACTCACTTCACAATACACTTCAACTCAAAAAGTGATTGAATTTGAGCTGAAAGTGCGCTAGCTTCAAAACAATACAACTTCACAACTCATGTTTAGTGTGATGTTATGTTGAGCGATGAAAAGCGTGGTACAGCTTAAAAACCCCAACTACAAATTCATGGTTTTATTGAGACTGTTCAAAAGTCCTGCTTACCTAAGCTTCAAAACAACACAATCAAATTCACACACAAATGTGTTTTGAATGTAGTAAGTGACTGTTATAAGTACACAAAACATTCAACACACTCAATGGTTTAGTGTGATAGTGTAACTGTTAGAGCGAGTGAAACAGCGCTGCGTTACCTCAAGCTTCAAACAACCCAACAAACAACCCAACTAACAACATTCACACACTCAAATGCGTTTAGTGTGATAGTGTAACTGTTAGAGCGAGTTGAAACAGCGCTGCGTTACCTCAAGCTTCAAACAACCCAACTAACAACATTCAACACACTCAAATGTGTTTAGTGTGATAGTGTAACTGTTAGAGCGAGTGAAACAGCGCTGCGTTTACCTCAAGCTTCAAACAACCCAACTAACAACATTCAACACACTCAAATCGTTTAGTGTGATAGTGTAACTGTTAGAGCGAGTGAAACAGCGCTGGTTACCTCAATTAATCCTACATATTGTACCTTTGATCTTAAGCTTAGACCAGACTAAGTTTGATATCTTTTCAAAGACGACACTTGCAGTTATCTAAGCTTCAAAATATAATTATTACCAGATACATCAGTCCATCATCAAATGAGTAGTGATGTTAATACATGGTTAGAGCGATGAAACAGCTCTGGTTGACCTTTTTAAGGTCAAATCAGCCCACTTAGGAACCAACTTTTTGTTTCACCGACTTCAAAGAGTTTACTTTTAGTTAACAGATTGGATAACTTGGACTCTTTATTTAGGTCTAATACACCCTATCAACTAGTTCCATACATCATATCAGATACTGATAAGCTTTAGAGTGATATTAACTACTTTAGACAGCTGGAGTGGCAAAGAGCTGCTGCGTGCTGGAGTTAATAGGAGAAACTGCGGAAACGCGAGTAAAACAAACTATTATCAGTTTAAACTAAAAGTTGGACTCGATATAGTGTTCCTTACAACTTATCAAAGATCCAGTGATCCATGGATATTAACATGCAGCCAGGAATCGTGTTTTATGTGCCTGATTTCCAAGCCGGGGAAATAAATTAAGAAATTAAGGCTTTATAAATACAATATAGATAGGTCTAAATCCGAGTGATCACTTACATTAATGTTATACTGTATATCATCATATCGTCCAGATCGTACAGTCAATCGCAAAGCTCTTTCCCGTTTTAGATGTGTTTTGTGTGTTTTTCACGGCATTAACGCTGAAAACAAATGCTGCCGCTCAGTCTTTTTGCCACTCAGGGGGCGTGACCGCATTACACTTTACTATATATTCACATACAACACAGCTGATTTACATTACAATAATATTTCACAATATTACTGTTGTTTTTTTTAATCAAATAAACACAGCCTTGGTGAGCAGAAGAGACTTCTTTTAAAACATTAAAAATCTTACCGTTCCAAAACTTTTGACTGGTAGTGTAGATAACTGGACCCTAATCTATCTAAAGTGACCTACTGTACCTTTCATATAGTGTGAGGGACAGCTGTTTGTGAATGTAAAACATCAGTAAAGTTTCACAGCTCAAAGTGCAGATGAATAAAGTTATTGTCTCCTAAAAGAAAGAAGTGATTCTGAACGAGTCGTAATTCAGTCTCACCTCCTGCTCGTATCCACTTAGGTTTGGAACTAATTTGCATAATGCACATCTATGGTTTTCATTGGCTGTCGGTGAACAACGCCTACTTTGCCCCGATCTCAAACACTAGTTGTAGTTGTTAGTGATGATGGGAGAATCTAATCTTTTCCAAACTTTGAATCAATGGAAGGAACGTGTTTATTAACTGATGCTCTGTTTGTAAGCGCTGTGAACGCCACTCGCTGGAGACCTCTGCTGGAGAACTGTGTAAACCAGCACAAACATCACTACAAACCTTCTTCTAAACAACTATAGTGTTTACTGAAGGTGGAATTATTAAACACAAGTCAGAAATCATCTGATACCATTAAATATCAAGTGTCTGTATAATAGCTTGGTTAATCATGCCAATAATAGACTATTAAGTAAATCTCTGTTTTTATTGAAAGTTGTGTCATTAAAAATGTTTAGATGTGTATTAAAAACCACATTGGTTCACAGAGATCATCATCACAAGCAGTGAACCATTGATCTTTCAAATCTAATTCAAAGTTATTAAAGAGTGAGTGTGCTGTGATTCAGAGTGACCCAGGATGAAAACCTCCAGTTGCATGAGCGTCTGAGGGAGCTGAGAGATGAGAACGGGCGACTCCATAAACTGCTGAGTGAGAAAGACTTCGAGCTCAAACACCTGAAGAAGAAGAGAGAGGAGGACAGGCTGGCTCTAGCAGGTACACCTGCACTATTACAGCACACACTGTGACCCAACACACATAGTAAACTACATCTATGCCATTCTACTGGATGTATGAAGAAATAGTCTCTTCTGCGCACAAAGGCTGCATTTATCAGTAAAACAGTGAAATATTATTATAATGTAAATCAGCTGTGTTGTATGTGAATATATAGTAAAGTGTAATGTATTCCTGTAATTAAAGCTGAATTTATCATCATTACTCCAGTCTTCAGTGTCACATGATCCTTCAGAAATCACTATAATATGATGATTTGAGGATCAAGAAACATTTAAGATTATTATTATCAATGTTGAAAACAGTTTCATATTTTTGTGGAAGCTGTGATACATTTTATTTTTCAGGATTCTTTGATGAATAGAAAGTTCGAAAGAACAGCACATTTGAAATATTAATCTTTAGTAACATTATAAATGTCTTTACTGTCACTTTTGATCAGTTTAATGCATCCTTGACAGTTATTTCAGTTTTTTATTTGAGTTTTATCAATATTTTGAATTTGATTTTAGTTTTCATGTTAATATTATTTTAATTTTTAGTCATTTCTTTATATGCTTTTGTCATTTTTTCTAATATTGTTTTTTAGGTTTAATTTATTTTTATTTCAGTTTTAGTTTGTTTAATTTTAGTTTTATTTATTTCAGTTTATTGCCAAGGCAACATTTCTAATTTTCTTTTAGTTTAAGTTTTTCAACTAATATTTAAATTTTCTTCTATTTCAGCTTTATTTCAATGAACAGAAATGTGTAAATAGTTTTAGTTGCTGATAATAAACCCATGGAAGCTTGTTTCCGCCAGAGAAAACAAAATTTTAGAGGATAATTGTGACTTTTTATTTCACAATTGCGAGTTAAAAAGTCAGAATCTGTGAGAAATAAACTTATTTATATCTCACAATTCTGACTTTATAACATACAGTACTTTATATCACGCAATTCTGAGATAAACAATCACAATTACCTTTTTTATTTTTTATTCTGTGGCAGAAACTAGCTTCCATAGGTTAATTATCATTAACTAAAACTATTCTAACATTTCTGTTCATTGAAAAAAGGTAAAATAGAATACAATTTAAATATTAGTTGAAAAATGTAAACTAAAAGAACATTTTAAAATGTGGAAACAAGCTTCCATGTAAACCTAATAAATATATATATATTTTTAAATAAACCTAATCCTTGATGAATAAAAGTATTAATGTCCTTACTGACCCACAATGTTTGAACAGCAGTGTATTTATAACTAAATGTATTTTGTGAAAGTGCCCAAACAGTGCTGTGAATATCTTTTATGTCTGAATATCTATGGTATAATAAATCTCTTTTTCTCCCCAAGGAACTGCTGGTCTGGCAGGAGATGCAGCGGCAACCAAAATTGTGGAAGTGTCAAAAAAGAATCGAGAATTAGCAGCTGAAATAGAGCGAGAGAAGACCAAAACTAAACAAGCAAACAATCGGGTCAAAGAACTGGAGAAAGAGGTAAAGAAGAAACAGAACTGTTATCGGGAAAGCTGCTTTGTTCAGTTGATGAATATCTGTCTTATTACTGTAGCTTCAGGCCACACTGTTACTGAACCCTGCTAACACGACCCACAAAACACAGACTTCAAGAGCTGTGGACGACTATCTGGAGGTAATGTTGGGTCATAACATCATTTACATGGTTAGACACTGGTAACATGGTTAGACACTGGTAACTGTTTTTAAAGGACTTATTTCCGATGTGTTTTTGTGCAGAACAGCCCAGTAGTGAAATCACTTCAGGAGAAACTCTCTGCAGCCCAACTCAAGATGACTGAATACCGCAACCAGATCCAGACCTTCAAGCAGGAGCTGAGAATGGCTCACAAGGTGTGTGTGTGTGTGTGTATGTGTGTGTGTGAGAGTGTGTGTGTGTGTGTGTGTGTGTGTGTGAGTTAGAGTAAGCATGAGCAACAATATAGACTGTTTCACAGCAGCTTTACAGTGATAATAGGACACTGAAGTAACAGAGATTGTTTAGGCTTTACAGCAGCTCTAGAATAAAGTTATTGTCCAGCTGAAGTTAGTTTTGATTGATTCACTTCCGATCATTAACCAGTGCGAGTGTGTGTGTGTCAGGTGTTGAGCTGTGAGGTGGGTGAGGACGTCAGTATTCAGCAGATTCTGGGTAACCCAGGAGGATGGAGGGGTTGATCTCAGCAGATCCTCGTCCTGCACAACAGAGTGAGTCCTCATGATCATATATAACTCATCTGATACACACGTCAGCCCTTGTGCTGTGCTGGAAATCCTAAACCCGATGTAGTGTTCCGGCGGGTCACCAATGAGCCGTCTTTTAATCTCTTCTTATGCTATATTATCACCAAATAATTGGATTCAATCTTTTTGTCAACTTGTTTTCTTTTTCAGTTAGCAGAGGTTCTGTGTTTCTTTTTGGAGCTGATAAATCATTATACATTTTTATTTGAGGTGAATAAAACGAGTGTAAACTCAGCAAGGCTTTGGTCAATCAGCTCCAAAACAAGTACAAAGCCTGTGGTATCTGAAAGACAAGTTGAGTTCAAAGATTGAATCCAATATTGGCAATAACAGCATCATGAGAGAGTTATAAGCAGTGTTTTATAGGCTGGTTATTTTTCACCGGAACACCACAAGTGTAATGTTGTCCATATCAAAACATGTAAAAACAACCCAAATATTTCTACTTTTTAACTAAACAAGTAACAACAACAACAAAAAAGCTTTATTAAACCATTTTTGTGGAAGTTGTTATACCCTGTGTGAGCAAAGTCAGTAAGTTTCAGTCCAGTGCAATTACATTAACTCGCATTTTCGGGAAAAATAATATCCAAAATGACTGAAGCACAACATATGACGAAGACTTGACAGATCCGCCATCAAGTGTTGGAGGTTTTTGGTCCACTTACTGAAACCTCTGTGTATATATTTTTCCAGATATTATTAGTAGGAAATTACTACAATCCAATCTTTTCATATAGACTATGCATTCCTTTAGTTTTGTGAATTGGTATGTTTCGTCAGGCCTGGATAAGATATAGAGCTGATGATCATCAGTGTAAAAGTAAAAACTAACGGCATGTTTTCTAATGAAATTATGATGTACACTTGGGAGATATCATTAGAAAACATGACAACAGCAACATTACACACTGAAGAAAGCATAGGTCAAAAAGCCTAAAAAGCCCAAATCCTAAAAGGTCCTCTTTAAACATTTAATTGACTGAAGGTGCGTGAGCTGGAGCAACAGCTGAGCCAATCATCTCACCGGAGTGACCAGTGCCTTGAGGAGGAGATGAGGAGAAGCGGAGGCCCAGCGAAGACCCACGACAGGAACATCAGCCACATCCGTCACATGGAGCGGGAGAAGAAGGAGGCGCTGGAGGTTCGACACACTGATCTGTACACAGGCCTCAGTGTGGTCATGTCCTCGGTCTGATCATGATGTGTGTTTGCAGAAGCTCACTGGGGATTATGACGTTCTGCTGGAAGAGATGTCGGATGTGAAGAAGAAGCTGGAGGGCTCCAGAGCCAGGAATAAAGTGTTGAGCACAGAAGTGAAAGCCCTGAAGAGCCAGATCAGCACTCTGCTGGATAAGGGCAAGCATGACGACGAGCTGGTCCACGCATTACTGGTGACCCTTTTATCATACCCTTTTATACCTCACAATACTGTAGATTTATTGATGTTTGTTTGAACATTAAAAACTTAAATACAACAAATGAATGAATGAATGAATATAAAAAAGAAATAATAATAATCAGGACATCTATAACAAGACTTATAAACTAATAAAATAAAATTAAATACATTTTGAATTTTGAAATTTATCTTTGCTACTTTACCAGAGTTAATTAGTTATTTTGCTGGAATACAAGAACTGCCTTAGATGCACCGATATTAAAATTTTGGCTGATACCCGATAATTCTTTATATTTTGAAAGCCAATCACCGATATATTGGCTGATAAATCTAAACCTGAATTTTTATTTAGTTTTTGAGAGCCTGATTTCAAAAACAAAAGTCTCACTATTAAAAGTGTCCCAAACACACACATTTATAATGTACTCTTTATGATTTTATGTAGCCCATATGACAGACATGTTGTGCTTCACTGTATTTTCCTATTTTTAAGTGATTCTAATCATATTTCAAGCAATTTAAACCCATCATGTTGAACAGTGCGCATCTGAAGTGTCTCAGCTGCAGGAAAAAATACATTATTTATCGGCTTTAATATATCTGACAAATTTTCTTATCGGGCCAATAATAATAACATTAAAAATAAACATATCGTCCGATACCGAAATGTTGGCTGATATATCGCGCATTATACACTATACATGTCCAACAGAAAAAAAAGAGGTGGGTATAATTCAATCATCCCATTGTCTGATACTTGATCCAAATGAGGTAATAGTCTTTTAGTTTCCCTTTAACCACGTATGTCAGCTTTTCCAAGGCAAGGTGTCTGGTCATTTCTTTAAATCATTGATTAGGGGAAGGTTTGAGTCTCCTTACATTTTGAAGTAATAGCACGCTTGGCCTGAAGCAAACTAAAATCAATTAGTTTGCGCTTTCTTGCATTCACCTACAAATCTACTGGGTAAATATGAACTAGACAAAATTTGGGCGCAAGAGGGACATATTCTTCAGTCAATTTACCAATCATAAGAACAATCTCCTTCCAAAATCTTTTAATCTCATTGCACTCCCTCATTGCACTCTCATTGCACTTGCATTCAGTGGAATTATGATACCTTACTGAAATACTCAATTTATAAAGTACGGCTCAAATGTGCTTTGTAAGAACACTTGTGAAGAGGTAAATGATGTGAAGCAGATGATGTAGAGTATCTCGCTCCTCCAACAGAAGCAGCAGTCGCAGTGGCAGGCCATGTTCGGGCACCTCAGCCAGAGGGGCCACCAGCGCGAGGAGGCCCAGCAGGGCCTGGAGATGCAGCTGCACAACGAGGCCCAGCAACACGCCTCCCTCACCCAGCAGCTCAAACTCATGGTGTCGGAGAAGGAGAACAAGGTCAAAGAGCTGGAGCAGGAGATACAGCAACTCACCCTCCAGGTACAACACATCATGATCAGCAGTTCAATGAGTCGTGTTTCCCGAAAATATAGTTCTAACCAACATTCACAAACAGCATCGCAAAGATGTGTTGTTGGATCGAGAGATCTCGAGCTGTGGTTATAAGCAGAGTTTCTGGTTTTCATGACATGTAGACTCAATAAATCCTTATCTTGAGCAAAATAAGCAAGCTGACATTCAGTACAACCTGTATCTTTTATTTAGAATACATACAAATGTCATTTACGATTTTTAGTTTGTCTAGAGATTTAAATCATTGTTTTTGAATAGTGGGCATGTGTGAACATGCTCAAGTACGCAAGAATGAGCCAATGATTGAATCTGGAAATAAAGCAAATAACTGAGAAAAATATGAGATAGTCCTCAGATGCCATGTCCGTAATTTATAGCCAACCATCTAGCATTAATTCGATCTCAAACAGATTCATTAAAAGAAGTTATTACCTGTGTGACATCATTAACCAACGAATGACCAATTTGCATCAAAATGTTTTGTGTGTGTGTGGTGCAGAAGCAGTGGGAGAGTAAAGGTCAATCAAACATCGGGCCTTTGACATCACAACAGGAGAACAGCAGGGAGTCCAGCTCGGCCAGGTACTGACTGTTTTAGGGCCAGATTTCACAGCTAACAGCTAATGTTCAAAGTTAGCACAAAAGCGTTATTTATTTATCGTTCATGGATAAAAAAATCTGAGACAATTTATTTTTGTTACTACTTAAATGTTACTACTTTTTCAGAACGTTCAGATAACATTCCAAAGTAACATTCCAATAATGATTGATACAATGGAATGTTCACTTAACGTTCTTATTAAAAGTTTTAAAACATTTTAAAAACTGGGCGTTTAAACATTCGGAAATAATATTTTCATATCATAATGTTGAGCGTTTGCAAAAGTTCGTAGAATAGATATTTTTAGCTGGATTACACAAACCTTTTGCCATTAAAAACACCTGAATAAATTACTAAAGACAAGTAAAGGCTGTGCTGAAAAGGCATGAACCGTTATTGTTTGCAGCTGACCATATTTCATATGCATTTGTAGGAGTTTCCCTTTTACAGCCACAGAGAACAGAGAGCGTGAGATTATCTGATTATCATCGGCTCTATGCTAACCGATGGTTAACTGTTTGCCCTGCGATGCTGCCCTGTTTAGTAAATCTGGCCCTTAGTCTACAACAACAAATCAACTCTGATTTTCTTTATTGTCATCAGCATGCTGACTAAACTTAGAATAAGTTTATACACCCATGCTAAAGTTTAATAAAAAGTGGATTAAAAAAATCATCTTTTGGAAATAGATGATTAATGCCTTAATTAAAAAAATGAGGAAAATGTTTACCTTTGAGGACACCAATTTTCTTTGTGAATGAATAATGTATCGTAAATAAATAAATGTTCCTCCTTAAAATACAGGGGGCACAAGTCTAGACACCACTATGTTAAATTCCCATAGAGGCAGGCAGATTTTTATTTTTAAAGGCCAGTTATTTCATGGATTCAGGATACCTTGCATCCTGATAAAGTTATCTTGGCCTTTGGAATTAAAATATCCCCACATCATCACCGTAATCATCATCTGTATCACCTGTAGTCTGTCAATCTATGTTCATCTGTGTTTGTATTTAGTTCCCTTTTGTTCAGTCAGTCTTTGTCTGTTCTCTGTTGTAGTAAGTGTGTGTGAACCTTCTGCCCATCTGCTATGTACCGTTATGATTTATATTGTAAGTAAAAGTTAGGTTTGTAACTTTGGCCTCCTCATCTCCTGCCTGCACCACACCCTGACACGCTATGGGAATTTAACATAGGGGTGTCCTGACTTATGCCCCCTGTATTTTAAGGAAGAACATTTATTTATTTACGATACATTATTCATTCACAAAGAAAATTGGTGTCCCTAAAGGTTGGATTTTTCCTCATTTTTTTAAATGAAGGCATTAAGATCTATTTCCAAAAGATGATTTTTTTAATTCCTTTTTAGTCAACTTTAGCATGGATGTATATTCACTTTTGCTAAGCACTGTATATACAGTAAAGATTTTATAATTCAGGAGCACCTACCGGATGATTTTTTTTACAGCCATGTCCGCAATAAAGAGTATGTATGGTGACCCTGTAAACATACAGTTAGGATGATAATAAATGGCTATGATATAAGATTTTGACCATAATGGCCAAAAAAGAAATGTAGAAATAAAAAAAATGAAAAGAATAATTAATGTGGGAAAAATACAATTCTACCTATACAAGTTTAAATACTGTATTTATTTATTTTTTTACATTTCTTTGTATATTTCTTTATTATTTTGGCAGCTTTGGGATTCAATATGTGATCTTTTAATTTGGAACAATAAGAATCCACCCCAAAACACATTTAACATTACATTTACAGTTGTACACTTACAATGAAAGTCTATTTTTAGATCTTCCTGTCCTGTGCTGAATTTGGCACAGTCTCTTCCTACAGTTTACAGTATCTGGCGTTGTCTAACACAGCATCACGAGTGAAAGCATTGTGTGTGATTTCAGAGATGCGCGAGTGGCCTGTCCGGAGTGTGTTGTTAAGATCCCATCGCTCCAGGCTCAGTGTGTGGAGTATAAGGCTCTGTTTCAGGCTGCTAGTGTGGAGAGAGACCGACTGCTGGAGCTCACCAAGATACAGCACACCAGGTACACTCAGACTCTACAGTCACTGACAACTGTTAACCAAGATACAGCACACCAGGTACACTCAGACTCTACAGTCACTGACAACTGTTAACCAAGATACAGCACACCAGGTACACTCAGACTCTACAGTCACTGACAACTGTTAACCAAGATACAGCACACCAGGTACACTCAGACTCTACAGTCACTGACAACTGTTAACCAAGATACAGCACACCAGGTACACTCAGACTCTACAGTTACTGACAACTGTTAACCAAGATACAGCACACCAGGTACACTCAGACTCTACAGTCACTGACAACTGTTAACCAAGATACAGCACACCAGGTACACTCAGACTCTACAGTCACTGACAACTGTTAACCAAGATACAGCACACCAGGTACACTCAGACTCTACAGTCACTGACAACTGTTAACCAAGATACATCACACCAGGTACACTCATACTCTACAGTTACTGACAACTGTTAACCAAGATACAGCACACCAGGTACACTCAGACTCTACAGTTACTGACAACTGTTAACCAAGATACATCACACCAGGTACACTCAGACTCTACAGTCACTGACAACTGTTAACCAAGATACATCACACCAGGTACACTCAGACTCTACAGTTACTGACAACTGTTAACCAAGATACATCACACCAGGTACACTCAGACTCTACAGTTACTGACAACTGTTAACCAAGATACAGCACACCAGGTACACTCAGACTCTACAGTCACTGACAACTGTTAACCAAGATACAGCACACCAGGTACACTCATACTCTACAGTCACTGACAACTGTTAACCAAGATACAGCACACCAGGTACACTCATACTCTACAGTCACTGACAACTGTTAACCAAGATACATCACACCAGGTACACTCAGACTCTACAGTCACTGACAACTGTTAACCAAGATACATCACACCAGGTACACTCAGACTCTACAGTCACTGACAACTGTTAACCAAGATACAGCACACCAGGTACACTCATACTCTACAGTCACTGACAACTGTTAACCAAGATACAGCACACCAGGTACACTCAGACTCTACAGTCACTGACAACTGTTAACCAAGATACAGCACACCAGGTACACTCAGACTCTACAGTCACTGACAACTGTTAACCAAGATACATCACACCAGGTACACTCAGACTCTACAGTCACTGACAACTGTTAACCAAGATACAGCACACCAGGTACACTCAGACTCTACAGTCACTGACAACTGTTAACCAAGATACAGCACACCAGGTACACTCATACTCTACAGTTACTGACAACTGTTAACCAAGATACAGCACACCAGGTACACTCAGACTCTACAGTTACTGACAACTGTTAACCAAGATACATCACACCAGGTACACTCAGACTCTACAGTCACTGACAACTGTTAACCAAGATACATCACACCAGGTACACTCAGACTCTACAGTCACTGACAACTGTTAACCAAGATACGGCACACCAGGTACACTCAGACTCTACAGTCACTGACAACTGTTAACCAAGATACGGCACACCAGGTACACTCAGACTCTACAGTCACTGACAACTGTTAACCAAGATACAGCACACCAGGTACACTCAGACTCTACAGTCACTGACAACTGTTAACCAAGATACGGCACACCAGGTACACTCAGACTCTACAGTCACTGACAACTGTTAACCAAGATACATCACACCAGGTACACTCAGACTCTACAGTCACTGACAACTGTTAACCAAGATACAGCACACCAGGTACACTCAGACTCTACAGTCACTGACAACTGTTAACCAAGATACAGCACACCAGGTACACTCATACTCTACAGTTACTGACAACTGTTAACCAAGATACAGCACACCAGGTACACTCAGACTCTACAGTTACTGACAACTGTTAACCAAGATACATCACACCAGGTACACTCAGACTCTACAGTCACTGACAACTGTTAACCAAGATACGCACACCAGGTACACTCAGACTCTACAGTCACTGACAACTGTTAACCAGATACACACACCAGGTACACTCAGACTCTACAGTCACTGACAACTGTTAACCAAGATACAGCACACCAGGTACACTCAGACTCTACAGTCACTGACAACTGTTAACCAGATACAGCACAAGGTACACTCAACTCTACAGTCACTGACAACTGTTAACCAGATACAGCACACCAGGTACACTCAGACTCTACAGTCACTGACAACTGTTAACCAAGATACACACACCAGGTACACTCAGACTCTACAGTCACTGACAACTGTTAACCAAGATACACACACCAGGTACACTCAGACTCTACAGTCACTGACAACTGTTAACCAAGATACAGCACACCAGGTACACTCAGACTCTACAGTACTGACAACTGTTAACCAAGATACGCACACCAGGTACACTCAGACTCTACAGTCACTGACAACTGTTAACCAAGATACAGCACACCAGGTACACTCAGACTCTACAGTCACTGACAACTGTTAACCAAATACGCACACCAGGTACACTCAGACTCTACAGTACTGACAACTGTTAACCAAGATACAGCACACCAGGTACACTCAGACTCTACAGTCACTGACAACTGTTAACCAAGATACAGCACACCAGGTACACTCAGACTCTACAGTCACTGACAACTGTTAACCAAGATACAGCACACCAGGTACACTCAGACTCTACAGTCACTGACAACTGTTAACCAAGATACAGCACACCAGGTACACTCAGACTCTACAGTCACTGACAACTGTTAACCAAGATACAGCACACCAGGTACACTCAGACTCTACAGTCTGACAACTGTTAACCAAGATACAGCACACCAGGTACACTCAGACTCTACAGTCACTGACAACTGTTAACCAGATACAGCACACCAGGTACACTCAGACTCTACAGTACTGACAACTGTTAACCAAGATACAGCACACCAGGTACACTCAGACTCTACAGTCACTGACAACTGTTAACCAAGATACAGCACACCAGGTACACTCAGACTCTACAGTCACTGACAACTGTTAACCAGATACAGCACACCAGGTACACTCAGACTCTACAGTTACTGACAACTGTTAACCAAGATACGCACACCAGGTACACTCAGACTCTACAGTCACTGACAACTGTAACCAAGATACAGCACACCAGGTACACTCAGACTCTACAGTCACTGACAACTGTTAACCAAGATACAGCACACAGTACACTCAGACTCTACAGTCACTGACAACTGTTAACCAAGATACGCACACCAGGTACACTCAGACTCTACAGTCACTGACAACTGTTAACCAGATACGCACACCAGGTACACTCAGACTCTACAGTCACTGACAACTGTTAACCAAGATACAGCACACCAGGTACACTCAGACTCTACAGTCACTGACAACTGTTAACCAAGATACAGCACACCAGGTACACTCAGACTCTACAGTCACTGACAACTGTTAACCAAGATACAGCACAACAGGTACACTCAGACTCTACAGTTACTGACAACTGTAACCAGATACAGCACACCAGGTACACTCAGACTCTACAGTCACTGACAACTGTTAACCAAGATACAGCACACAGGTACACTCAGACTCTACAGTACTGACAACTGTTAACCAAGATACAGCACACAGGTACACTCAGACTCTACAGTCACTGACAACTGTTAACCAAGATACACACACCAGGTACACTCAGACTCTACAGTCACTGACAACTGTTAACCAAGATACGGCACACCAGGTACACTCAGACTTACAGTCACTGACAACTGTTAACCAAGATACAGGCACACCAGGTACACTCAGACTCTACAGTCACTGACAACTGTTAACCAAGATACAGCACACCAGGTACACTCAGACTCTACAGTCTACTGACAACTGTTAACCAAGATACAGCACACCAGGTACACTCAGACTCTACAGTCACTGACAACTGTTAACCAAGATACAGCACACCAGGTACACTCAGACTCTACAGTCACTGACAACTGTTAACCAAGTGATACAGCATCACAGGTACACTCAGACTCTACAGTCACTGACAACTGTTAACCAAGATACAGCACACCAGGTACACTCAACTCTACAGTCACTGACAACTGTTAACCAAGATACAGCACACCAGGTACACTCAGACTCTACAGTTACTGACAACTGTTTAACCAAGATACAGCACACCAGGTACACTCAGACTCTACAGTCACTGACAACTGTTAACCAAGATACAGCACACCAGGTACACTCAGACTCTACAGTCACTGACAACTGTTAACCAAGATAACGGCACACCAGGTACACTCAGACTCTACAGTCACTGACAACTGTTAACCAAGATACAGCACACCAGGTACACTCAGACTCTACAGTCACTGACAACTGTTAACCAAGATACAGCACACCAGGTACACTCAGACTCTACAGTACTGACAACTGTTAACCAAGATACGGCACACCAGGTACACTCAGACTCTACAGTCACTGACAACTGTATACACCAAGATCACTCGCCACATCACGAAGTTAACAGTCAGACATACATACAGTCTACATCTGACAACTGTTAACCAAGATACAGCACACCAGGTACACTCAGACTCTACAGTCACTGACAACTGTTAACCAAGATACAGCACACCAGGTACACTCAGACTCTACAGTTACTGACAACTGTTAACCAAGATACAGCACACCAGGTACACTCAGACTCTACAGTCTACTGACAACTGTTAACCAAGATACAGCACACCAGGTACACTCAGACTCTACAGTCACTGACAACTGTTAACCAAGATACAGCACACCAGGTACACTCAGACTCTACAGTCACTGACAACTGTTAACCAAGATACAGCACACCAGGTACACTCAGACTCTACAGTCACTGACAACTGTTAACCAAGATACAGGCACACCAGGTACACTCAGACTCTACAGTCACTGACAACTGTTAACCAAGATACAGCACACCAGTACACTCAGACTCTACAGTCACTGACAACTGTTAACCAAGATACAGCACACCAGGTACACTCAGACTCTACAGTCACTGACAACTGTTAACCAAGATACAGCACACCAGGTACACTCAGACTCTACAGTCACTGACAACTGTTAACCAAGATACAGCACACCAGGGACACTCAGACTCTACAGTCACTGACAACTGCTAACCAAGATACAGCACACCAGGGACACTCAGACTCTACAGTTACTGACAACTGCTAACCAAGATACAGCACACCAGGTACACTCAGACTCTACAGTCACTGACAACTGTTAACCAAGATACAGCACAACAGGTACACTCAGACTCTACAGTTACTGACAACTGCTAACCAAGATACAGCACACCAGGTACACTCAGACTCTACAGTCACTGACAACTGTTAACCAAGATACAGCACAACAGGTACACTCAGACTCTACAGTTACTGACAACTGCTAACCAAGATACAGCACACCAGGTACACTCAGACTCTACAGTCACTGACAACTGTTAACCAAGATACAGCACACCAGGTACACTCAGACTCTACAGTCACTGACAACTGTTAACCCTCTGAGGTCGGCCGTCACGGGGGCGTGATGAGCTCCCTTTTTTCCTTATCAGTGCAAAAGAGACTCAAATTACTCTGTTGATTTTTATCTTACATTTAAGTGTTGTACATCATTAGATCCTGTTTAGTTTCTATTTTTTTAGGGTACTCACAATAAAAACAAAGTGTTGTGCTTTTCGTCAAATAAAGAATAATAAACATGATGCGCGTTTTACCTTCTCTCCGTCAGTGAAGTCCATTCTGAAACGCGTCCGAAAAAATAACTGTAACTCTGTTAATACTTGTCACAGAGATACGAGAGATGTCTCTTTATGAAGCTGAGATTCTCTTCTTTTAAATGAAGTAAGCTACTAAAAAAAATTATATTTCCAGTTTATGTAATCCGTTTGAAACCAAGGAGAGTTACAGTTGTTTCGTTCTCCCCTCATTATCATTAATCAGCTCAGATCGCCACGCCCCCAGCGCTTTTCACATGGTAAAATAGGTGATCTATGCATCGCACACGCGGCACGCCCCGCGATCCAGCCACAAAAACATGAAGCTTCTTCAACAGATCATTCATTGTTAGTTCATCGCGTTTGGAGGATGGCAGCAGCACGCTACTCCGACAGAGAGGCCCTTCAGATGATTCTGGACAGTGATGACGAATTCACATTTTCTTCAGAGGAAGATTGCAATTCGGACGACGAAAAGGCTGCATTTTCAAGAACGAATTGATCCAACCGAGGATAGAAGTTCGGAGTAAGTTTTTTAGTGTTATAATTCATTTTCTTATCATATAGAGCTCAAATGAATTTTATATTTTGCCTAGTTTTGGCTAGCTTTTGACATAGGAAATACCTCACAATATCCCTAACATTGTATGCTCGTGTAAACTTTTTAAATGTGATATTCTCTGAACATATTTGTATATAGCATACATATTTTTCACTCAGTTTTGATTAGTTTATGACACTGATTATCATGCTAAATAGCCTACTGCCTTGTGTAGTGCATTTTGTTCGAGAATAACTTCTAGGTTATGTGATTGAGATAAATATATTTCAGACTCCGGTAAAATACGTGATACTGTCTAAATACAATATATTTTATATATAAATGTTCAGTTTTGGTTAGCCCATGACTTATCATGCTAAAATAGCCTACTGCCTTAGCCTATGTGTAATGCATTTTTTGGGGAATAACTGTCTGCTAGGTTATATGTGATATTTCAGACTCTGGTAAAAACGTGATAGATTCTGTCTAAATACAATATGTTATATATAAATGTTCAGTTTTGTTTAGCCTATGACACTTTATCATGCGTAAATACTTGTTTGTGAATACAGGTGTAATGTTTGAAATGTAAGTTAGTGATGTGTCGTTCGTTCGCGAACAATCCGTTCATTGTGTAGCCTATCCCTAAATGCGTGCTGTCTATATGGGCCATAGATACTCGCAAATGTTCAGTTTTAGTTAGCCTATGACACTAATTATCATGCTTACTGGCTTATGCACTGTGAATACAGGTGTAAATGTTTGAAATGTAGCGATGTGTCGATCGCGAACGATCCGTTCATTGAGTGTACATAATAAATGCGTGCGTTCTATATGGGCCATCAACAGATACTCTGTTGTATACTTAATGTATGCTAACAGTTATTTTGTTTTGTTTTTAGGAATGTGGCATCATGCTCTCCTTCTCCAGCACCTCGCAGAGGGACACGCAGGTCTCGTTCAGTTCTCAGTGCGATCGAGAATAATACTGAGTAAGTGCATAGACGTAATATCGTTTACATCCTCATAATGTAAAAGTTCCTATTATTGTGTGAAATTAATCCATGGTAATTAGTGATTGATAAGCGTAATAATAAGACAGTTTCTTTGATTGTGTTATCAGCATGCATTCTATATGGGCCATCAACAGATGTTGTTGTTGTTGTTGATACTTTATTGATCCTTTGCAGGAAATTATATTGTCACGGCAGCTTTAACACTCAATAACAAAACATAATACAAAAAAAACAATAATACCTATATAGAATATTCAGTAACAGATGCATATTCAGTACAGAATATTCAATAACTCTGTTGTATACATAATGTATGCTAACAGTTATTTTGTTTTGTTTTTTAGGAAATTGGCTGCATCACGTTCTCCTTCTCCAGCACCTCGCAGAGGGACACGCAGGTGTCGTTCAGTTCTCAGTGCGATCGAGAATAATACTGAGTAAGTGCATAGACGTAATATTTTACAGATGAAATGTAGCCTAATTGTGTTTACATCATCATAATGTAAAAGTTCACATTATTGTGTGAAATTACAAATATGTCTTTTTTAAATCCATGGTAATTAGTGATTGATAATGATAATAATACAGTTTCTTTGATTGTCTTATCAGCATGCTCACACTTTTTCTTTCTTCTTTTTTTATAACAGATGTGACAATGTCCAAGCACCAGTTCCGAAGAGAGCCAAGGCAAACAAGCAGACGAGCAACATGCAGTCCACGCTGTCATGGAAAACAGAGACCGATGTTGACATGGTTCCACAGACACTGCGATTTCTTCCTGCACAGGAAACTGGAACGCAACTGAGCTCTGTATACTCGCATTCGCCCATGAGTCTATTCAAACAGTTTTTTAAACCTGCGGTAGTTTTTTTTTAGTATTCTTTGAATAAAAATATTTTTTTTATAAAAAAAACAAGTTTGGTATTTTTATGTTTGTTTTTTTGAAAGGATGTGTTAAGTGATAGTAATGACTTTAAGTCTTTACATTCTTAGGAAAGAACGTAAATTCTATTTTGAATAAATGCTGTTCTTTTTAACTTTTTGTTCACCAGTGAATCATTCTTTGTTCAGGCTGCCTCAAAGCACCTTGATGGCCCATTAGCCATTGGGGGAGTGTCTTTAGTCTTCCCAGGTGTAAATCACATTAATATTCATGGGCATTAACACTCCCACGCATACAGCACTGCTGACCCAAAAACTGATTTAAGAAATTCAAATCGTTATATTGATGTTTCTGAAAGAGTGGTCAGAATGATTTTCACTTCATTTTGAAGTAAAAATTCTAGCCTACAAGAATAGTAACTCAAAAGTATTGTGGACAACTATTCATTATGTGTTAAATGGCCTTATTGCAGTGACATTTTTTTTTCCAAAACGTACTAACCACGCATATTATTTTTTTTCTATAAAATGCAAACAAGTACATCAATTTTGCTCACATATTATTGTAGCAGAGTTTGTGCTGAATACAGCAAATTTATATGTTGGCAAATGGTATGTTTTAAGTAGCTGAAATAAGCACAAATGTCAGGGCATACCAAAACACCGAAAGAGCCCCAAAACAGCTCAGACCTCAGAGGGTTAACAAAGATACAGCACACCAGGTACACTCAGACTCTACAGTCACTGACAACTGTTAACCAAGATACAGCACACCAGATACACTCAGACTCTACAGTCACTGACAACTGTTAACCAAGATACAGCACACCAGGTACACTCAGACTCTACAGTCACTGACAACTGTTAACAAAGATACAGCACACCAGGTACACTCAGACTCTACAGTCACTGACAACTGTTAACCAAGATACAGCACACCAGGTACACTCAGACTCTACAGTCACTGACAACTGTTAACAGAGATACAGCACACCAGGTACACTCAGACTCTACAGTCACTGACAACTGTTAACAAAGATACAGCACACCAGGTACACTCAGACTCTACAGTCACTGACAACTGTTAACCAAGATACAGCACACCAGGTACACTCAGACTCTACAGTTACTGACAACTGTTAACCAAGATACAGCACAACAGGTACACTCAGACTCTACAGTCACTGACAACTGTTAACCAAGATACAGCACACCAGGTACACTCAACAAAAAAAAAAACACTGAAAGCGCAGACTGCCTGTCTAGGAACTGAAAATGGCAAAATGAACTTTTCGTGCATATCATATTATGCATTCACGGGATGGTCAAGGGGAAAGTGGGAGTGTCACATAAAGAGATGGGAGGGGAAGCGTAAACTGCGCCTAATTATGTATTCCGCGTTATGTACAGAAAAAGCCGGTGAAACGGCGCCTCTATTTGGCGCTGAAAATTCTCTGCCTCTTAAAAGCAGGTGTAACTTAAGAAGCTGGTTTCCTGGCATATGCCTCCTGGTGAAATGGCAGTAGTAATCTGAGCAAGACGAAGACACAGGCTAAGGAGACAAGCTGAAAAGATGTTTGCCTAAGACCCCAAGATACTTGAACTCCTCCACTTGAGGCAGGATCTCTCTACCAACCTGAAGTGGGCAAGCCATCCTTTTCCGACTGAGAACCATGGCCTCGGATTTGGAGGCGCTGATTCTCATTCCTGCCACTTCACAGTCGGCTGCAAACCGTCCCAGTGCATGCTGAAGGTCCTGGTCTGAAGGGGCCAGCACGACAACATCATCCGCAAAGAGCAGAGATGAAATTGTGTGGTGCACAAACCTGACACCTAGACACGCCTAGAAATTCTGTCCATAAAAATTATGAACAGAACCGGCGACAAAGGGCAGCCCTGCCGGAGTCCAACATGCACCGGGAACAAGTCTGACTTACTGCCGGCCATGCGAACCAAGCTCCTGCTCCGGTCGTACAGTGACCGGACAGCCCTTAACAAAGGGCCCCGGACCCTTATACTCCTGGAGCACCCTCCATTGGACGCCGCGAGGGACACAGTCTAATGCCTTCTCCAAATCCACAAAGCACATGTGGATTGGTTGGGCAAACTCCCATGAACTCTCCAGCACCCTGGACAGGGTATAGAGCTGGTCCAGTGTTCCATGGCCAGGACGAAAACCGCACTGTTCCTCCTGAATCTGAGGTTCTACTATCAGCCGTATTCTCCTCTCCAGTACCCTGGCATAGACTTTCCCGGGGAGGCTGAGAAGTGTGATCCCCCTGTAGTTGGAACACCCCCTCCGGTCCCCCTTCTTAAAAAGAGGGACCACCACCCCGGTCTGCCATCCCAAAGGTACTGTCCCCAACCGCCACGCGATGCTGCAAAGGCATGTCAATCAAGACAGCCCCACAACATCCAGAGACTTCAGGGCGGATCACATCCACCCCTGGTGACTTGCCACAGAGGAGTTTCTTGACTACCTCGGTGACTTCAGCTTGGGTGATGGGTGAGTCCACCTCCGAGTCCTCAGCCTCTGCTTCCTCAATGGAAGACGTGTCGGTGGGATTGAGGAGATCCTCGAAGTATTCCTTCCACCGTCCGACGACATCCCCAGTTGAGGTCAACAGCTGCCCACCTTCACTGTAAACAGTGTTGGTAGGGCACTGCTTCCCCCTCCTGAGGCGTCGGACGGTTTGCCAGAATCTCTTCGAGGCCAGTCGGTAGTCCTTCTCCATGGCCTCACCGAACTCCTCCCAGGCCCGATTTTTTGCCATCCGGGCTGCAGTCCGCTTGGCCTGCTGGTACCCGTCAGCTGCCTCAGGAGTCCCACAAGCCAGCCAGTACCGATAGGACTCCTTCTTCAGCTTGACGGCATCCCTTACTTCCGGTGTCCCCCACTGGGTTCGGGGATTGCCACCTCGACAGGCACTGGTGACCTTACGACCACAGCTCTGAGCGGCCGCGTCGACAATGGAGGTGGAGAACATGGTCCACTCAGACTCAATATCTCCAGCCTCCCTCGGGATCCGGTCGAAGCTCCGCCGGAGGTGGGAGTTCAAGATCTCTCTGACCGGAGACTCGGCCAAAAGTCTGTCCAGCTTCCTCCCCCACCATCGGATACAACTCGCCACCAGGTGGAGATCAGTTGACAGCTCCGCCCCTCTCTTCACCCGAGTGTCCAAGACATACGGCCGGAGGTCAGATGAAACGACCACAAAGTCTATTATCGGATAATTCTTCATTTATTTCAAAATATGTTGCTCAGGTTTTTAGTAACTTGTATTCTGGCTCATTGGCTAGTTCTAACATTGATACTTTTTTAAATAGCTTTGAGAGTGATACCAAAAATAAAGTGTTGTATATAAAGTGTCATTGAGGAGTGAACAGAGTGCATTCACCTGATAAAAGATCTCCAGGCAATGACGGGATATCACTGCAATTTTATAAGACTTTTTCTAAAGAACATTAACCCTTTCTATCATTAGTATTTGTAGAAGCAATACAAAAAAGTGAATTGTCTATTACATTAATTATAACATTGATTCCCAAACCTAATAAGGACAAGTTATTTAGTGGAAATTGGAGGCCCATTAGTTTGCTCAATGACAGTAAGTAGTTAGCAATGATTTTTGCTAGAAGAATAAAGCAAGGTTTAGACGGAATGAATCG
>CM070823.1:46733595-46788595 GCA_036326025.1 Chrosomus eos
AACAAACGTCCCTGTCTTCTTTCCTGACGCACATCGCTCATTAATACTTGATTTGTGTGTGTGGTGTGAAACCAGAATGTGAACTGCTGAAGCGATGTGTGTGTGATGTCTCGCAGCGTCTCTGGGCTTGTTTGCATTGAGCGTATCAGGCTGGGCATTCCTGCTCTCACGCTCGACTTCTTCTCGTTCCTGTGCGGCCGGAGGCGCTGCTGACCCATGCTTCATTTAACCCTGTGGCTGGAGCAGTGTGTTCCTCCTCAAACTGCACACTACTCCAGCTTACACAACCCTGAGGGACACACCGCCACTAAAATACCATCCGGAAAAACACACAACTCAAAGACTCAGAAGAACTTGTGTTTAAAATGAGGATTGTAGATACGAGATGCTCAAAGAAACACGACTATGATGCTGATTCAACCCTCTATGGTGCGCATTATGTTCTAACCATGAAATATTTTTTCAAATAACTTTTTATTACATGAAATAGCTTCAATTAGGCTTTACAAATCAAAAAGATTTTTAGGGGGGTACTTAAGGAAATGTTGCCATATGGCAATGCTTTACCACAATGGAAAATGGTCGAAAAAGTAGTTTTTCTATAAAATTAGGATTTTCTTTTGTATTTAATTGTACATTTCTTTTAGAAATTGATAGATTTATATACTTGGAACTCATGCAAACCAAAAATAAGTAGATCCCTATCATTCCTAATCATTTGGCTAACTCATCCTCACTCCCAGCTTTTTTTAATTCCCAAAGTGCAATATGTTTTATTTTTTTCTGAATAACAAGGAAATGAGTAGAAATTAATTGTCACCATATGGCAACGCCGTACCATAAAGGGTTAAAGGGATAGTTCACAGCAAAATGAAATTTTCCTTGTGAAAAAGTACACTTTTAGCACACATTTATAAAGAGTACTTATAATGGACATAAAACACTTTATAAGAATACTTTAAGGCACTTAATTGTATGTTATCTGCAGTTGAAATGATAATGTACTATAGTTTAAATTTATATTAAATGCAATAAGTTGGACTTAAAGGGTTAGTTCACCCAAAAATTAATTTCAGTCATTAATTATCTCACCCTCATGTCGTTCCAAACCGGTAAGACCTTTGTTCATCTTCAAAACACAAATGAAGATCTTTTTGATTATATCAGAGAGGTTTCTAACCCAACATTTACAGCAACGTTATTACCACTTTATCAAGTTTCAGATTTATCAACTTTATCAATTTATCATAAATTTTACCAATTTTAGGTTTATTTTACTTATTTACCACTTTATTTATTTAGGCCCAGAAAGGTAATAAAGACATCGATTAAATAGTCAAAGTGACTCCAGTGGTTTAACCTTAATGTTATGAAGCGATGAAAATACTTTTTTCGACTTTATTTCAACAATTTCTTCTCTTCCACATCATTCTCCTCCGCTGTCGACGTAGTGTAAACAGTGCAGCTCTTTCTGGTTCTACGCCTGAATGCCGGCTCATTATTGGCCAACGCTGGTCACGTGAGCACCACGACACATGCGTGTGATGCTGACGCAGGAGCTGGCCAATAGTGAGTCGGCGTTCTGACGTAGAACCCGGAGGCTAACTTTCCTTGTTTTTTAATTATTGGAAATACTAAAACTTTTTGGGGCCAGGGAGGGGCTGTCGAGAGAAGCATCAGTTCGGGGAACCAGGTCCGGTTGGGCCAAAAAAGGGGCAACTAGCGGCGGCCATTATTGAGCAGGCCGGGGATATAAGTGGCAAGAAGTTACCTTATGCTTTTGACTCCATAGGAGGAGATGGCGGGCGAGTTGCGACATACGAAGGGAGCGTAGACCACTTTGATGGTTGATGTACTCAACGGTCACAGTGTTGTCAGCACATCCTTGCCGAGCAGCGGCGTTTTGAGGCGGCTCAGAGCAAGATGTACTGCTAGCAACTCAAGGCAGTTCATGTGCCAATGCAGTTGGGGGCCTATCCAGATCCCCGCTACTGCTTGCCTGTTGAACGTGGCCCCCCAGCCGGTGTTGGATGCATCTGTGGACACCACAGCATATCTGGACACTTGTTCTGTGGCACTACGGCCCAGAAAAACGAATGGTTTGACCACGGGCTGAGGGTTTGGCGGCAGACCTGGGCTATTGTCACATGGAGCATGCCGCTCTGCCACGCCATCTCGGGACTCGGCCGTGAAGCCAGTGCTGAAACGGTTCTGCTCTTGACAGTATTCAAGCAGATCAGCACTGACTGGGCACGTTACTCTGTGAGGCGTACCGTCTGGTGGACCGAGTCCAGCTCCAAACTGAGAAAAGAGATCCTCTGCACGGGGGCGAGCTTGCTCTTTTCGCAGTTGACCCGAAAGACCCAACTGGCTGAGATGCTGGAGCACCAGGTCCCTCTGCTTGCACAACTGCCCCCGAGACTGAGCTAGTATCAGCCAGTCGGCGAGATAGTTGAGGATGCGAACACCAAGCTCTCTCTTGGGAGCAATGGCCCCCTCCGCGACCTTCATAAAGACGCAGGGCGACAGGGCCAGCCCGAAGGGTAGGACTTTGTGCTGATATGCTCAACCCTCGAACACGAAGTGCAGGAATGGCCTGTGTCGCGGGCGGATGGAGACATGAAAGTACGTGTCCTTCAAGTCGATCGTACAAACCAATCTTGGGGATGGATGCATTGGAAAATGCGTTTTTGCGTTAGCATCTTGAACGGAAGCTTGTAAAGGGCACGATTCAAGACACACAGGTCCAAGATTAGCCGTAACCCACCCCCTGTCTTGGGTACAATATAGTACGGGCTGTAGAAGCCGGTCTTTATATCGGCTGGAGGGATCGGCTCTATCACGCCCTTTGCCAGTAAGACTGTGATCTCCGCGCATGACAGGGGCGGGTTCGCTCAACACCGAAGTGAATTGAACACCCCTGTACCTGGGCGGGTGCCGGAGGAACTGAATCATATAGCCGAGTCTGATGGTACGGAGGAACCAGCTAGACCGACTGGAGAGTGCTTTCCATGCTTCCACAAACTGAGCCAGGGGACCAGGGGTACCACAGACGAAGTGGATGAAAGCGTCCCAACTTGGAAGGCCCGGAGGCGACCCGAAGTAGGGTCTGAGTGTGCGATGCAACACTTGCCTGTCTCCACAGGTCGGCAGGGGAGCATGAGAAGGCGTAGTCAGATCCTCGAACCGCACCTTAGCCTTTCCTTCACCATGGGTAGTGAGGGGGGAGGAGGTACTCAGCCGGTTTCAGTCAGAAATAGGTGCCTTGTAACCTCCTCATGCACTTCAGGAAAAGAATGGGACTGGGGTGGTGCGCTGAGGACTAGCACGGCCCACACCGAGATACCAATCATCCAACTGAGACGGTTCAGGACACGGTGGAGGGTTCCACGCAAATCGGCGCGTTTCAGCATAGCTGACATTTCTGGATCTGGCTCGGGCAACACTACTCTCCCAGGAGGCAGCACAGCCGAATCGTCATCTCCAGAGTCCAGAACCACATCCGATGCCGCGATCAACATCCTGTCCTCAGGAGGAGCCCTGAACGAGACGACTGGTCAGTCCACTACAGAGGGACCAGCACGTTCGGTTGGAACCACCGACTGCGGCGTAACAGAGGAGTGAGGGGCCCATGGGGACTGGTTACCTGGTGGGGAAGCCCTCATAGTAATCCTCAGTTTACCCATCCCACACGGCGCAGTATGTCTCTTCTGGATTGGCCAGAAGGGGCACTAGAGCGGGGCATGGGAATGGGACTCCACCTTCACGGATGAAGGCGAGTCTCGATCTCAACGCCACACGGATGAAGGCGAGTCTCGATCTCAACGCCGAGATAGTCATGTTCCCACAGTGAGAACATGAACTATCCACAAAAACTGCTTCAGCATGCTGAATGCCCAAACACGTGATGGAGTGTTTGACCTTCAGCCGGGCACAGGGAATGACCACATCTAGAAATGCACAGGTGGAATAGCATCTTGAAAAAGACGCAGACTTAACCGTGTTGCTCTTTAAGGGAATAGTGCTCTCTCTAGTGCCGGAGCACACAGGGGAATGACCGCGGCAACACTGACAGGGAATGGTGCCTGTAACAGTGAAGCCCTCACTTCTTCGACCTCTAACCAACCGTCAACAAACAAACACAAAGACTGCTGTTAAAACAGCAGTTGAGAGCTCAGAAGATCGCGATCACCGCTGTACTCGTGCTGTAGAAACACCAGCACCAGAGGAGACTTCCAGAAGAAGCACAGACACACTCGCCTGTTCAAGAACTCAACACTCTTCAGAGACAGCGACATAAAGACCAATCGGCTCCAAAGCGAAAGATAAATGGTGCATCCATCCAGAAAGCAGCCTACTTCCGCGTTGCAAAACAAGCTGGATTTTATTTAATTTTGTTTGAATAAATAAATAACAAGAAGATACGAAAATGCTAAGACAATTTTAGAAGCCAAATTATTTCAGCGAACGTTCTTTCGACCGTTTCAAAACACTCGGTACGAAGAATAAAAATCGATCTCTGGGTGCCCCAAAAGTGCGTGGGCCCTTACAATCGTCCTAACTTTTCCCTCCTTAGCGGCGCCCCTGCTCGGTACAGAAACATAAGAACCAGTGAAGAGCTATTAGGAAAGCTGCAATATGTGGTTTTAAACCTAACAGTTTGGCATTGTTTTGCCAGACCCCAGTAGCCCTGAAAGGTTTATTCCCGAATCCACCGAGCCAAACGCGTCCCTGTGTCAACAGCGTGCAGGCAAACAGACTCACCTATCCGTCATTCCGCCGCTGAATGGGCTCTTTTTCCGGGCCGCTCCTCCGAGGGATTCCCTCGTTCCGGACCAGTGCTTCACCACACCACTGACTACATCCAGGAGCTCGGGTAAACAAGCCCTTCCTCCACACCACTGACTGCATCCAGGAGCTCGGGTAAACAAGCCCTTCCTCCACACCACTGACTGCATCCAGGAGCTTGGGTAAACAAGCCCGCTGTGCAGCAGAGGTTAAAGTGGACTGAGCCAGTTCTGACGGTGGTGTGGAAGAGGTGAGAGCAAATCAGTGCCGTGTGAATCAATACACGCATTCATTTCAGCCATGCTCATGAAAGACATTCAACTATAGCACAAATCAGGCCACACTAGACTACACTGTAATTACAGAGTGCAACAAGTAACCGGTAATCATTAATTACACATTATATACATATATATATATATATATTATAGCCACTTGTACAGTGTGAGAAAAACAAAACAAATTAAAAAACTCCTAAATCAAGAACTAGCTATTTGTTGTTCTGCAGAATGAAGCTTATTGTGATATGTGGTTTATAGCACAACTGTGCATTAAAAGTCTAAGTTTAAATGGGACAGTTTATTGAACCTTTAGACAAAATGTCAATGTTTTTGCATATTTGTTTCATACAATGTTTGCATCATGCATATCATCATTGGTCTTAACTGAGAGAAAATGTGCAATTTGGTGCAATGCTGATAATTATATGAACAAAAAGTGAGATGAAATTCTGATGCTTGTAATTTAAATAAATTAGATCTTTATAACAATTAAAGGCAACAATTTATTTTAAGGTGACATAGTAAATTATGCATAATTACAACCCTAAAACCGTAACTCTATAGTAAGTACATGTAGTTAATTTAAATTTTTCTCTTAAGTACAATAAAACTATGTTACCTTAAAACAAAGTGTAATACATAAAAATATCAGTTGTCACTCTACATCTGCCAATAATGTCTTAGTAAGATGGTATTTAAATGCTCAGTTTTATGATCAAAGCTCTGTAGTTTTATAACATATAATGCAATGCAATGAGGATTGAGAGATGAACAAATAAACCATCCTCAAAAGCCTAATGATCATATTTGATACTCATGATTTTTCTAAAATAATTATCAGATTTCTAGGGTTAATCACGTACCTGTAAGGTATAAGTATGCAGATCATATGCTTTCTTCCTGTATTAATTGTACCCAAACGTAGCAAATATCACTTTTCATTTGGTGTGTTTAATCACTGTTTTAACCACAAGATGGCAGTGTATGTCAAACTGGAGGTGGAGAAACGGCTGATTTGTGTTTCCAGCCTCCCACAGGATCCTTTAATTAAGACTCAAATAAACGATGCGCTGCATTAAGAGAGACTATGGGCAAGAGCTTGCATGAATTACATCCCTCCACGTGTACATTAGTCTGGCTGTCATTACGCATTAAGTCATGAGTGAATTTGCATGAGATTATTAGGGGGGAAAACATGAAATGCAGTGTTACAGCGAAGCAGTTTAATAGTACACAGTAATAGCAGAAATGTTATTTTCCTGACCCAAAATCCTGCGAAGTAGCAGAATAAAGTGTCGGCGTAGCGTTTAAGAAGCTCACGTCTCTCAGCGCCACGGTTTGGCAGAGGCTTTTACAAGAGGCCTTCTGGGTGGCTTTCACGCAGATATGCCGTTTTTCCACAATCCCACGGGTGCAGCTCTTTCTTTTAGCTTAATTACTTTTAATGAAACCATTGAAAAAAAAGGGTCAGTTCCTATTACGAGGCAATTTAAAAGATCTGTGGGGAGTTCCTATTTTTGGATGAGCAAAGTGATCTTGAGTCATGGTCTGTATATGTCTGACCTCTCAAAACTCTCCATCTCTCATGCGGTTTTTCCATGACACACTTATCTCGAGATTGCTCTCTGTGCTTCCAGAGACTATGAATCTGAAATTGGCTTGAGACGATGATTGTATCATAAAAGCTGGATTGGATGTATCAGAGAGAAGGACTGCGAATACTGCGCTCACATACAGACCTGCTGCGTTCATTGGTCTGTAATCCAAAGCATTCAAATCAATAGCAGTTATCAAGCACCATTCATATTTTTTCACTCATTTCATTTCTTTGTTATCTAATTATTACTAGTCTGCTCTTGGGCTTTGGTTTAGACATCTATTAAATGTTCACTGAAAGCCCAAATTTAGCCTTGTTTTAGCCTAGAAGTCTGGGCTGTGTTTGGACTGCTATTAGACGTCTTTTAAACACAAAATTGCTTGCTGGGATCACAGGTACATCATGTTACAGGTGTAGCAGGTGGTAAATCCGTGGCGTGAAGTGCCACAATGTAATTATACTGAAAAAATTAGAAGAATTTGAAAAATTTGCTTAAGTACTGTAACGAAAGTATTTATAATTAGTTACTTTCCGCCTCTGATTGCAACCCCCAGACGCAACATTTCGGCAAATTGATATTTTCAGCTGAGCTACTGAGCAAGTTTACTATCAGAAAAGACACATACTGTATGGAGCTGGTTATGTGACGTAAACATCAAAATCTATTAGTTTACAAATCATGCACTAAAAAAAAAGTGTGCATAATATTGTGCTATGAACCAAGCACAAAGAAGTCATTAATAATCATTAATCTGCCCCTGTAATCATCATTTGTGTGAAAAGAAATAAAAGTTGACGCTGTTGATCTAGTGTTCATTTCAACAGGAAACTGCAGTGATTTTAATGTATTGTAGGTGTAGGTAAAGGCATGTTTTTTTTCAATGGTTCTGTGTTGGGTGCATTAGGCGGCAGACAAAAAAAGTGATGCGTTTTTAATTGTGTAAATTGTTTACACAAATGCCTGCTTTAGCACCGTTTTCACAGTGAGAATGAAACACAATTGCGTTCGGAAATGGTTTGGATTAGAACAATGTAAATAATTAAGTTTCCATAGCAAGAAATGCTGTGTTTACTTGCTTCAGTCTAAGAAACTTGTTTGACCGATGCTGTTGGACATGACCTTAAACAAACATGCTTCCTTAAGATTGACTGCTTGTTCAGACCACCGACTACTCATTTCAGCTAGTCAAAAATATGCATATGCCCAACATGACATCATGACTTTTGCGTAAACATACACGCCACTTTCAAGTCAAGTGGCGTGTTATCTATACGCATTTTGAGCTATCCGCGTGTATGCGTGTATATCTACGCCGTTAAATGTCCGAGTGATTCCGCGTGTATGTACACGCGTTAAATGTCCGAGCGAAACGAAGAAAAACCTAGATCTACATCTGGCGAGCGATATTTTTTTGTCCTAGGATGGTAGGGGAAGACTCATAAATGGTATTAACCCCAGTGACGGGTAGGTTTAGGGACGGGGTTGGGGTAGGTCATATATTTATATATACAGTGATGTAACGTTAAGTCAACGGCGTTCATAAACACGCTGAAAAGCGATTATGCGTGTTGATAGCACGCCAAAAATGGAAATACGAATTGGCGTGTTATACATACGCCATTTCATGAGATCAGTCTGATATGCCAGTTTACAAGCAACTGCATTTTATGGTGTAGAATTACATGCTCAGATGTAATTTCTGATTGAGATAGAATCATTCATATCTAATTCCTTTTCCCCCTACACCCCTCTTTTCATAACAGCAGTGTAGGTTGGGTTATTAGTACCCATCACCTAATCCCCGATCTTAACATTAGCATGACATTTGGCTGTGTTTATTCATTATCTTCTCTTACCGCTCTCAAAGGCAGTGGAGAAATCCTTGTGAGTCAAGCTGTGGGGATGTATATGCTGTAACCAATAATCTGCTGATGTATTCTTACCACATCCTCTCGCCAGCATGATCACATCTAAGATCACAGCCCAGAAATGTCAGATCCCTTGAAAGAGGGATGGAAAATCCAAAAGTAAAGAACAGATTTGAATAACATATTCTCTAACTCATCAATACTTTTGAATAAGTAGACGGAGCCGTTGTAGTGTAAATCAGACACTGAGGTACATTTTTTGCTTGTGGGAGGACAGTGTTTGGTACTTTTATTAATTATTAACACTTGATGTTAGCATATTACCATGTGGTTGTCTATTGGCCAAGTTAACTCTTTATCTGCAATTGATGAGTTTTTTGTCCCCGGTTATCCATGTTCCCTTTCGAGGGGACTCGAACTGCGTCGACTACGACACTTTGGGGAACGCCCTTAGCGTAACGCATCTGAAGTATGAATGAAACTAATCCAAACCTGATTGGTTCTGCATCATGACGTAACGTGACGGCATACACGGAAGCTACAAAGGGACTCCGGCACACAACAGAGATTTAGCGTTAGCTTTTTGCTCTTCAGCAAACGCTCTGTGTCAAACTGTCTGTCCTATTTGGTGTTGTTTGTCCGATAAGAATTGTCCTAAATAAAGGTCTATATTGCGATATAGAATCTAGTGGCTTGGATCTCGCATTTGCAGAGGCAGCGTGTCGTTTACGGGTCTACTCTGCAATAAAGATTCTGTTGCGGGGATCTCGCTTTGTCGAGGCAGCACGTAGATTAAAGGTCTGCATTGCAATTACAGTCGTAACCCGAGACGTTTTCACTGTTATACTGTAGGGGGCGCTGTTACAGATCTTTTGAAAGAGTGCAGCATCTCCAGATACAAAAACTAGCGAAGAAGAAGATCTGCATAAACCAGAAGGAGTGGATAGAAGTAAGCTAATGTGATCATCAAATATGAAATATCATGTAAATCAAAACTGCCTAATGTTACTGGATGAAATGTTGAACCCACGAAGAGGAAACAGCTGTAATCTTTGGGAATGTTGTCAGAAGTACGCCAGAAATAGAACAAGCTTCAGTTTACTGTCAGTGATTTGTCGTATCGCATCACGCCACATCTATTGTAGACAGCATCACTGATTATAATGGGCTTTATTTGCTTTTGTCATGCTGCTCATGTCTGGTGTAGACACGGCTTATTAGTAGTAGACGTCTGAAGTAGATTTATCGTCTGCTTTACGTTTACCACTGGCAGCGTTACGTCACAAAAGTGCGGACTTGTGGGAAAACCTTGAGTGTTTGGGGTGTCATTTGGGACAGGGCCTATATTTTTACATGCAATTCTAAATTCTGATTCTTCAGGCGTGCTATCTAACAGTCTGTTATTGCACAGGAACATCCGCCACAACTGAAAACTGACCGCTCAAGCGGCTCCTGCTAGTTATCTTGAGGTAATAAATCTGATAAATTAATTAAGGTACATTAATCTGCCAGGCAGGGTCTGGCATGAGGAGCATGAGTTTTCGGAACCAGGTCCGGTTGGGCCAGCAAGGCACAATAAGGGTGTAACGATATATTGTTATATCAAGATATGCTGATATATAAAAATCTAACTAAATGTATGGTTGATGTAAACGATATGATTTGTGATATAGAGTTTGTTTTATCCAAGGTTCCTCTTCCTGTATTTATATGGATATATATATATATATATATATATATATATATATATATATATATATATATATATATATATATCCACCCAAAAATGTCAATTCTGTCATTTAATTACTCATCCTTGTCGTTTCAAACCTATAAGATTTTTATTCAACTTCCATATTACTTAGAAATGCGTAATATTACAAATATTTTAAAAATAACAATAATTAAACCTAAAATAACCTTTCTTCTTTGTTTTTGCTTAAAATATCGCGATAATTTTGTATTGTTCAGTTTGTGAGTTCAGTTATTGAGTTCAGTATCATGATTTGTATCGAATCGTGACTTGACTGTCCATCAACCATCAAGACCTGCTCCTCGTCCTCCCTGACTTTGCACAGTGTCTGTGCCTGGGGGAAACACATTCTTGCGTATGCCCCGGGGCCAGCTGTGGGCCAATGCTTCTGTGCTGAGGGCCTTGGCCTTCTCAGTCAGGGAATAGAACAACTGGCAGGGTGTTGTCTCCGAGGACATGATCAGGTCGACCTAAGCAGCCCCGGAGCATTCCAAATCAGCTGGACCGTCCCAGGGTGTTGTATATTGAGCTCGTCTGGGATGTAAATGGCACAATGCGAGGATGCTCCACAGGAGCCCATCTCCTCTTGCCTCCACAGGAGGAGATGGCGGGCGAGTTGCGACGGGACGGGAGCGTAAGACAATCTTGATGGTTGATGTACGCAACGGTCGATGTTTTGTCTCTTCTGACCTGCACATGTTTTCCCCCGCAGCAACGGCAGAAACCAGCGCAGGGCAAATTGTACTGCTAACAACTCGAGGCAATTGATATGCCACTGCAAATGAGGTCCCGTCTAGGCTGCTTGCCCATCGCATACAGCACCCTAGCCTGTGCTGGAGGCAATGCCTGGACACTTGTACTAAGGGAACTCCTGCCCGTAGAAAAGCAAGGTCCGACCACAGGCTGAAATTACGTTGACAGATCAGAGTAATTTCCACTCGTTGTGTGCCGCGGTGCCATACCCATCTCGGGACACAGTCGTGAATGCCATATGCCCCAGGAGCCTCTGAAACAGTTTTGGTGCATCTTGCTGTCCTGCTCTGGGATGAATTCAAGCAGTTTAAAAACTGACTGGGCGAGTTCATTTTATGGCACACCGTCATGTCGACTAAGTCCAACTCCATAACGAAAAAAAAAGATTCTTTGCATGGGGGAGAGTTTGTTCTTTTTCCAGTTGACCCCAAGTCCCTGTGTTCGCATAACTGAACTCGCAACTGGTCCAGTATGAGCCAGAGGTAGAGATAGTTGAGGATACAAATGCCCGCCTCCTTCAATGGAGTAAGGGTGGCCTCCGCTATCTTCGCGAAGATGCGGGGTGACGGGGACAGGCCAAAGTGGAGAACCTTGTACTGATATGCCCGTCCCTCGAATGTGAAGCGCAGAAACGGTCTGTGTTGAGGTAGGATCGAGAAATTAAAGTACGTGTCCTTCAGGTCGATCACTGCAAAAATCACTCTTGGTTGCGGACGCAAATGTGTTTCTGCGTCAGAATCTTGAACAGGAGCTTGTGACGGGCCCGGTTCAAGACGCGGAGATCCAAGGTCAGTCGGAACCCACCGCCTTTCTTGGGCACAATGAAGTATGGGCTGTAAAACCCTGACTTCATGTCGGCTGGAGTGTACTGTAGTGTTCTGTACTGCCAAGAACTGCTGTGCAAAGTTCTCGACAGCGTCGCTGAAGAGGCCGGCCTGGGAGATGGGGGAGCCGAGAAAGCGAACCTTGTTGACCTCCTTTATCTCGGCCAGGTTCAACCAGAGATGCTGTTCCTGGACTAGCGTGGCCATCATCTGCCCCAGGGACCGTGCAGTAACTTTCGTTGCCTGGAAGGTGAGCTGAAATTACAGGCTTTTAATGGGAGATGGGGATGACCCTGCCAGGTGGCAGCGTTTTGCGGGCACAACTGCACGCTCTGTCAGTGGGATCTCCACGTCCCCTTTGACCGCCCTACCATCGAGGGTCATGAGAGCAGAGGAGGCAGCAGAGCCGTTTTGGCAGAAAAAGGTGCCTTCCATGACTTTGTGGGGGGGGGGGGGGGGGGGGGCAGCCGGATCTTCATCCTCAGAGGACTCTAGCCTGTCCTCCGATGCAGTAATCAACATTCGGGCCTCTGCAGGGGTCCTGAATAAGATGCTGGGTCCTCCATGAGAAGGACCAGAAACAGAAGCTCCACAGCCTGCAATGTAAAAGAGTGGGAGAGCCACAGGGATTTACCCGGCAGGAACGCTCCCACTGTAATTGTCAGATCACCCTGTGTATTAACCGATGTTACCCTCAGCTGGGCAGAAGAACCAGATCGGGAAAAAGCAGAGGGGACCTCTTTCAAGGTATCACTGTCTTGATCTCGACATCGTGATGGTCATCTTCCCGCATTGGGAACGCCACCTCAGCATGCTTACGGCCCAGACACCCGAGGTAGAGATTGTGGCTGTCTGACGGGGCCAGGAAACAATCGTTTACTCTTTTAGGGAAATTTTTCTCTTTTTGACGTTGAAGCGCCCAGGGGTGCAGCCACTGCACTTGACCATACACACTCACACCAACACACGAGCAGCTTCCCTCTTGTTCCCTAGACACATTAAACGATGATTGAAAGCAGAGTGAAGACAAACATCTGCTTGGCACAGAAGTGAAAGCTTAATATGAGCTTATTTGCATACTACCTAATATACTAGAAGTGGGGGAGCGGCTTGCGATGCAAATCTCACTTGCCAATGTGCATTGGCTTGTTCTGTTACCACTCAAAGGTGATTGGGCTCTCAGACGAGGTCCTACTTTGTCAGTCACTGACGTTAATGTTGAACGAGACTGACTGATAGGGAACATTGAGTTCTCGGGAACTATCCTGGTGACTAGTTCCTATAACTAAGTTCCTTTAGCTACCCAGTGAGAAAGGGGCTTATGTGGCTTAAGTTTGCCAGTTGAAGTTATTATGAAGTTATAATGTGGGGATATGGAATTTCATAAGTTTAAAATGTATCAAATCTGTGTTTTGTGTACACTATAGAGTATACTGTTTGCTTCTCACGACTGACAACTGTGCTTCTCCTCTTAGTCACACAGCCATCTGCTCACGCCCTACCAATGATGACTTAGTGCTTAATGCAAATATAGCTCAATACAGCAGAGATCTGAGACCCTGTTGCTCTAAATCTAGAGCTATGAGGTTCAGTGGGTTTTCTGGGATTCTTGGCTCAATTTTACAGAATGCTTCATAACAAAAATCTTCTATATAAGGAGAAATGCCTTAAATTATGGCATTTTCTAGTGATAAAGTATCTTTACAAGCTGTTTAATTAAAATTTAACATTTAATTAAAAATAACTGAATTAAAACTAAATTGTTGCATTAAAACTAAATCCATAAAATGATCTCATGATGGGAACCACTGAAAGGTTCTATAGCTATATGAAGACAAAAAAACATTTCTTTCAGTGAAATGCCAAAGAGCTGTACAGTATAAGTGTATCCACAACTGAGAGACCACAAAGGACAACCACTCGCTTCATATTTACATCCTGTGTCCATCAATAATGGAGATAAAACAACAGATTAGATAGCAGATTAATCACAAAGACTAATAATTGTAACGATCACCAGCTGGAGTGCCCTCGAGAGCCATATTATTACACTATTACACTCCATTACAGACTACATTTCCCAATACCCACTGCCCGGACTCATCACTGATTGCATCACACCTGTACCTCATTGTCACTGATTGCATTCACCTGTGTCTTGTCATCCTTCTAGTCTCAGTCTATTTATATCATGTTCATTCAATCACTCACCGCAAAGTCTTGTTGTACTGTTACTGCATCTCTGAGCATTATTTTCCCATGTTTGATTTCTGGTTTTCCTGATCCTGGATTGTTACACTGTTTCTTGATTGTTCTGCTGCCTGCCTCGACCCGTATTGTTTATTGGACCTTGCTTTCTGCTGCCTGCCTCGACCCTTGCCTGTGACTCGATTCTGCTCTGTGATTCTCTCCGTTGTGCTACCTGCTGTTGATTTACCCCGCCTGTCGACCCTTCTATAATAAAGCTGCATTTGGATCTTAATGACGCCTATGTTTCGTAACAATAATAGCCTACATTTAGTAGGAGTAGGACTTATGACAAGTACATGCTAAACTAAAATAATGTGACATTTTAGGGTAACATAAGTCTAAAAAGCAAATAAATAAAATGTACACTATTATTCAAAAAAATATTTAGCCTAATTTTGTATTAACCTGGTGTAAAATGTTTGAAGGTGTTTTGTCAAGCCAAACCTTTTTTAAGATGTCAATAAAAGGTAGATTATGATGTTTTTCCAATTAGCCAAAGAATTATCCAATTAGCCAAAGAAAAGCTTTTGATTTTTTGCAATAAACAAATGATTTTTACTGTTCTTTGTCTGGATGAGTTGATGCTTATACAACCATGTCTTTCTACTCAAATGAGTATCTAATTTTATATATACAGTATTTGGTAAATAGTCATGTATAGTAATAAACCGTGTAATGTAGCCAGTTGAGCTTTATAGTGGAGAAAAGCAGTCTTGAGTCATACGACAAGTTCAATGCTGTAGCCAATGATTTATGAATTACATAAAGATGTGAGGCTTTTAATGAAAGCCAGTATATTCATCAAGTCTGTCACAATACTCTCAGACTTTGGAGGAATTGTCAATGAAATCAATCTAATGTTGATCTGTTTCTGTAAGGGGTCATAGCACTGTCTACAAGAGGGTCAGGTTCAGTTCCACCCATGCTCAAATGAGCAGATGTTATTGGCTAAAACAGTTCAATGCCTCTTACACACACTGTCAGACAGAGACCATTTTGGAGTTAAGCAAGTGTAGGTGTACACATAAATGCATAGGTAAAGGTTACATTTCAGGAATTGTAAGATGATGTTGATTTACAAAAAAAAGAAACAAAGGAAAATCATTTGATGTTTCTGTCCCTTCTTCTGAAAAACACACTGCGCTCTGATTGGTTGGCTGGAGCAGTGTGTTGTGATTGGTCGAGAGCTTCGAGTGTGTTTGGGAAATGTCCCGCCCTTACCATAACCACCAGTTTAACACACTACTAACTAACTCAACCAGGCCCGCCCCTTTATTCTTTATTCTTTATTCGTATGAATTATTACAATGAGGAAGAAACTCAAGACTACAATGGAGGCGTTTCAGGAGTTCAGAAACACTGACACTGATATAGAGAAGAACTGGAGCTTGTTCACTCTCAAACAGCAACATTACACACTAAAGAGAGATGATCATGGAGAAAAGCAAAACAGTGCTCTCTCAGGCCTCGAAGCACCAAGTCTCAGCAACTTTTTTATAAGAGTGTATGGAGATGGTTATGTGACTACATCTTATCAAAAGAAATTAAGGTTAAAACTTGGTGTTGTACTGCCACTATAATTAAATTCAGCCGAAACCTGTAGCCGAAACCATAAAAAAGACTGTAAGAAAATATGGACGTAGTGTCCGTGACGTCACCCGTACGTTTCTGAAGAGCGTTTTTGAAGCCCAAAGTGGGCGGAGCCAGCAGTCACCATCTTGGCCGCGCGTCACCCCCGGATAACCGAAACACAGGGCAGCGAGGCGGATTAGCTGACGAGACGTGACGCTAACAGACAAACGGCTAGACATTTTCCTAGGTGACATCCTAAACATCCTAAAGTAGTGACATCAGCTCAATCCACCTGTCACTCAAGTGGCCTTAATTATGCACAGCTACAAAGTTACAAAAAAATTCACCCCTTCACAGTTGTCGTGAAGGGCAAAATTAGCTATATAGACCAAAACCACTTTTTGCACCATGAAAACATGTTTTTCTGCTGTGAAGTTGGGGATTTTAACATGGGGGTCTATGGGATTGACTCTCTTTTGCCTCCAGTCTCTAGTGGCCAGTCCATGAACTGCAGCTTCTGTGTTGGATTCAAAAGAGGTTTCTCCAATTCCAAGAAGGTTGCCGTTTGATTTTTCCAATGAGAGTATTTTGGAAAAAAGCAAACAATGTCCGCCTTTTACAGTTTGCGCTCAGTAAATTCTCCTTCTCTCAGTGGACAGCTGAACAACAGTTTGTTCACATGATTATTGGGGAACCTGTAGCGGATCCTTTGGCCGGGCAGATCAAAATACAGCGTGTCACACAATTCCTCTGATCCCATTGTGTGCGTCTGTGTATCTCCCTTCCCCCACAACTCTCGTAACCTCTCAGTGCTCGGGACGGCGGGGCTGTAAACCACACCGGGCTGTTAATTAATGAATGTCCTTTAGCCGAGAGGCTGGGGAGCGCAGTGTATCTGTCCGACTGAAGAGACAGAGCAGTGTTCATGTAGGAGGCGGTGGACGTTTCTCTCCGATCGACTATCCATCACTGCACTATTGTGGTGTGGCCCAGCTCTCGGGGCAGACGCAGCCGGGGGAGGGATGAGGCGCGGGAGAAGGAGAGGGAAGATGGCGGCCGAGGGGCCTGGGCATCATCCGCCGCTAACCCTCGTGCCGCTGCTCATGAGCGTAGCGGCGGTGTTGATCTCACACCACGTCTTCAGCGCCGCGGCACAGATACCAGACCCAGAGGTAGGAGCTGCTCGTGTTATGGCCCTCTCTTTGTGTCGCTCAGTTTTATGGCCCTGGATGCATTGCTGGACACAATGGCAGTGATGATGAGGTTAAAAGTGCATCCAGTCCTGCGTTAGGTTTCTGGGTAACTCTTTAGTTTAAGCTCCAATTCTCACAATGAGCAGTTGCTTATTAGCATGCATATTGCCTGTTTATTAGTACTTATAAAGCACATACTAATGCCTTATTCTGCATGATCATATTCTACATCTCTTAATCACCCAATACCTAAACTACCTTACTATTAATAAGCAGTAATTAGGAGTTTATTGAGGGAAAAGTCATAGTTAATAGTGAGGATTAGACCCTAATCTAGATTTCTCTAACTACATCTCAAAGTTAGTGCTTATGTTATTTCAAAAACATGTATTGACAGTCAAACGTCACTGTTTATTTATATTGCTATTAAAAAGCTCAGTGCAGTATTGCAAGGACACTGTGTTGTTTCTGTCAGACACAATTATGATTCCTTGCCTGACATTTTATTTTAAATTGAAGCAACCAACAATTTATTTATAACTAGTTTCTTATTAGCATGCATATCACTAGGATATTGTCTGTTTATTAGTACTTATACAGCACATATTAATGCATTATTCAGCATGATCATATTCTACATCTCTTAATCACCCAATACCTAAACTTAATAACTACCTTACTAACTATTAATCTGCAGTAATTAGGAGTTTATTGAGGGAAAAGTCATCATTAATAGTGAGAATTGGACCTGAAGTGTGACCAATTTCTCGAACTACATCTCAAAGTGTTATATTATTTAAAACAAAATGTATTTCCAGTCAAAACATTGCTGTTTATTTATATTAGACTAGCGTGATCTGCTTCTCAGTTTTATGGCACTGAAGGCATTGACAGACACAACTGCAGTGATCCAGTCTCTTTATGAGGTTAAAAACACATCTAGATTTCTCTGTAACTCTTTAATACATGTTTCTGAAACGCCCTAAGCGCTAACTTTGAGATGTAGCGAGAGAAATTGGTCACACTTTAGTTTAGGGTCCAATTTTCACTATTAGCTAGTTGCTTATTAGCTGTTAGCATGCATACTAGGATATTGTCTGTTTATTAGTACTTATAAAGCACATTTTAATGCTTTATTCTGCATGACCATATTCTACATTTCTTAATCACCCAATACTTACTCTTAACAACTCTTACTAACTATTAATCTGCAGTAATTAGGAGTTTATTGAGGGAAAAGTTGCAGTTAATAGTGATAATTGGACCCTAATCTAAATTTCTCTAACTATATCTAAAAGTTAGCGTAAACGTTTTAACGCTAAAAGTTAAAAGTTCATCTGAAATGTTATTAAAAAAAAGTAAAATGCCGCTGTATTGCTATTAAAAAGCTAAGTGCAGTGCAAGGACACTGTGTTGGGTCTGCCAGACAAAGCGACGAGTCCTTGCCTGAAAGAAAAAGTAAATTGAAGCAACCAAGAACGATTTTATTTATAACAATCCACTCAGACGATAAACCTCAGAGAAAGTGTGAGTTCAGGGACATTAGAGCTCAGTTCAGTTCCCAGAACGGCTGATGGATAATAAATAAAGAGATTCATGATGGGCAAACATAGAGCATCATTCATCTTTCTTTTCTTCATTTTTATTCACCCTAAGTCCTGAAAGATACTAATGGAATAGGAGAAATGGATAACGGCTGTCCAAGGTCATTCGTCACATCAACACATTAACAGAAGATCTCACCAGCAACATCTTTCTTACTTCTCAACAGAGTTGCCACGCAATTATTGTTATAATTACTAAGAAAAGTACTATATTAGAGATTTAAACAAACCCCTAACTTAAACACTAAAGTCATAGTGCTTGTTTCAGTGCAACGCAGGATGAGATTTTGTTCAGGAATTATTTATTTATTTATGTATTTATCGGCTTCAAATAAGCATGTTTTTTAACTGATCTGTATCCTAAGCCTGATCCTCAGTTATCCTAAGATCGAGCCTTTATTTAACTCTTTATTTGACGGTGTCGTGCAATAGTGTGCAACTTTGCCAACCATAGAAAGCCATTAAAAGGAAAAGAACCTCAAATGTGTGTCAAGCCTCCACGTTTAGCACATTTAATGCACACTTTTGTAATAAATCACTCAAAAGTAATTTATTTATTGTTTATTTTTATCTGCCGTCACACTATGTGAGACGCCGTTGCTATAATACATACAAATCACTGCAGTTTGCAGCTGAACTGAACACTAGGCAGTTAAACACCAACTACTTTTATTGCTTCTCACACAAATTATGATTACTGTGGCAGATTATCGATTAATAAAGACTTATTTCTGTGCGGTTCCTAGCACAATACTATAGTATGACCTAAAAACAGTTACCCATAGTCCATGACATTTGCATCCCATACGCAGCTCCAGATTGTGTGTGTGTTGTGATGAGGTACACTTGCTCGGCTGGTACAGTAGTGCACTCGAGATGTGAAGTCCAGTGTGTGAAACACCAGTCAGCACTAAAGAGTCATGATAAACCCGAGCTGAAATGGCACGCTTGCATCAGCAAATGGAGTTTTTTAATCTCCTGTTTGCTTTTGTTAACACTATCGGGTATGTTTAGGGTTTAGTGTAGGTGTTACATTATTTTCAAACATGAATGAACCTCATAGCACCACTCACCGGACATTTCAATTCCACACTGGTGCGACCAACATGATAAAGCGTTGTCTGATTCACATTCATCTGTTTTAAATAAAACTGAACGTGTTTATAGTGCCATTCACTGAATAAATAATTTTATCCCTTAAAACTCATCTTTGATCACCAAAATGACATATTTAATCCAACATTAAAATAGCTTGAATGTAACTCGACACCCTTGCCTCATTTAGTATGCGCCCCGCCTCCACTCACTCACTCACTCACTCACTCACTCAGAGATCCACTGGGTTAACTCGTGTAAAAGCTGATGTATCAGAATGTAATCCGTTAGGAAAGTTACTCTCAGTTTTGTCCATATTAAGTTTTAGAAAATTTGACTGAAGCCAATCTTTTATTTCATGCACACAAGCAGAGATTTTGTCGGTAGTGATAGATAGAGTCCACAGGCAGTATATAATTGAATGTCGTCAGCGTAGAAATGATAATTAAAACCATGGCGGAGGAGGATCTGACCAAGAGGTATTATATAAATTATGAATAGTAATGGCCCTAGAACGGATCCCTGGGGGACACCTTGCTTCAGGGGGACAGTAGATGAGCGCAAGTCTTGAACTGAAATGTAGAACTGTCTATCAGAGAGATATGAAGAAAAGGTAATCCGTTAGGAAAGTTAAGGGTCATCATTGGGGTTTTATGATCGTCATTTACAAATTATGGTTGAAGAGAATAGCAATAACAAAAAAGATCATTAGCTATTTTAGCTTTTTTTCAAGGAAAATTTGTCCATTAAGGAAAAATCACATTGTAAACATTATGGTAATGTTACTTTTGAATGTTCTCTGAATGTTCTGATTCAAGTAGTATAACATTTAAAAAACATCTGACTCTAAACATTCAATGAAAGGCAAGGCAAGGCAAGGCAAGGCAAGTTTATTTATATAGCACATTTCATACACAATGGTAATTCAAAGTGCTTTACATAGGAGAAAATAAAATAATCAAAACAAATAAGAATAATTAAAACATTTTAGAATAAGAAATAAAATAAAGTACAGTAAAAACAGTCGGACGAACAGTGGCACAGTGCTCATTCAGTAAATGCATAGCTAAACAGATGTGTTTTGAGTCTGGATTTGAATGTGACTACTGTAGGAGCACATCTGATCTCTTCTGGAAGCTGGTTCCAGCTGCGGCTGGCATAGTAGCTAAAAGCAGACTCTCCTTGCTTAGAGTGAACCCTTGGTATTTCTAACTGATGTGATCCTAATGATCTGAGTGATCTGTTGGGTTTATATTCAGTGAGCATATCTGCAATATATTTAGGTCCTAGCCCATTGAATGATTTATATACCAGTAATAATACTTTAAAATCAATCCTAAATGTAACTGGTAGCCAGTGTAAAGACCTGAGGACTGGTGTGATATGTTCATATTTTCTGGTTCTGCTCAGAATCCTGGCAGCAGCGTTCTGTATGAGCTGCAACTGTCTTATGGTCTTTTTAGGAAGGCCAGTGAGGAGTCCATTACAGTAATCCACCCTGCTGGTGATGAAAGCATGCACAAGTTTCTCTAAGTCTTGACTGGAAACAAAGCATCTAATTCTTGCAATATTTTTCAAATGATAGTATGCTGATTTAGTTATTGCTTTGACATGACTACTGAAACTAAGGTCTGACTCTAGAGACACACCAAGATTCCTGACTTGATTTTTAGTTGTTAGACCTCTAGAGTGAAGGTATGCATTCACCTTGAGAACTTCATCTTTGTTTCCAAACGCAATGACTTCAGTTTTGTCTTTGTTTAACTGAAGATAGTTTTGGCACATCCAACCATTTACTTCATCAATGCATTGGAACAGGGAGTCAATGGGGCTGTAATCGTTAGGCGATAGGGCTAAGTAGAGCTGTGTGTCGTCTGCATAGCTGTGGTAAGAGATTCGGTTCTTTCTCATTATTTGGCTCATTGGGAGCATATACAGGTTGAATAGGAGTGGTGCAAGAATTGAGCCTTGGGGGACTCCGCATGTCATGGATGTCCACTCAGACTTATGGTCTCCTATACTCACATAATAACCTCTCCCTTCTAAGTATGACCTGAACCATTTTAGGACTATCCCAGAAAGCCCCACCCAGTTTTCAAGCCTGTCAATAAGTATGTTGTGATCGACAGTGTCAAATGCAGCACTGAGGTCGAGTAGTACCAGCACTGATAATTTGCCTGTATCAGTATTTAAGCGAATATCATTTATTATCTTTATGAGCGCTGTCTCTGTACTGTGATGCGATCGGAAACCAGATTGAAAATTGTCAAAGTAACCATTCAAGCTTAAGAATTTGTTCAGCTGATTGAAGACAACTTTTTCAATGATCTTGCCTATGAAGGGAAGATTTGAGATCGGTCTATAATTGCTTAATATGGTCTTATCTAGATTGCTCTTTTTCAGGAGGGGCTTGACAACTGCAGTTTTTAGGGAGTTTGGAAAACTCCCAGAGAGAAGTGAGGCATTTACCACTTCTAGGAGATCTGCTTCTAAACTGTTTAACACACTTTTGAAAAAAGATGTGGGAAGTGTGTCAAGGGCGCAGGTTGATGTTTTAAGGTGCTGTACGGTTTCTTCCAAAATTTTGCCATCAATTTCTTCGAAAACAGACATAGTAACTACTTTCTCAGGTAGTGGTCGGATCTGTTTGACCCCAGCACAACTCAAGGATGAGCTGATCACCTTTCTGATATTATTGATTTTCTCAGAGAAGAAAGAAGCAAACTCACTGCACTTGCTGTCTGAGAGCATTTCACTGGGAATCTGGCTTGGGGGGTTTGTCAGTCTCTCTACAGTAGCAAAAAGAGTGCGTGTGTTGTTTAAGTTGCTGTTTATAATATTTGAGAAGAAAGTCTGTCTAGCTTTGCCTAGTTCCATATTAAAAGCATGGATGCTGTCTTTGTAGATGTTATAATGGACTACAAGTTTTGTCTTCCGCCACATGCGCTCTGCTCTTCTGCATTGTCTTTTCATATTTTGCACTGCTGTTGAGTTTCTCCAAGGTGCTTTTTGTCTACCACTATTCTTCCTGACTTTCGCAGGAGCAATATCATCAATTACACTTTTAATTTTTGAGTTAAAAGATTCAAGGAGAAAATCAACAGAGTCAGCAGATATGCTTGGTTTTAATGATATAGCCTTCATAAATAGCACACTAGTGTTCTCATTTAAGCATCTCTTCTTGACAGACACAGATCTAGCTTCAATGGCAGGAGAGATCAAAATATCAAAGAAAATACAGAAATGATCAGACAGTGCTACATCCTTAATAACAATCGATGAGAGGTTTAGACCCGTACTGATAAGTAGATCTAGAGTGTGTCCACGATTATGTGTGGGTCCATTTACATGCTGTGTCAGATCAAAAGTTTTTAAAACAGTTTTGATTTCTTTTGCCATATTGGTTTCTGCATTATCTATGTGAATGTTAAAATCTCCAGCAATGGCAAAACAGTTAAACTCAGAGGAAATTGTTGATAACAGTTCTGTAAAGTCCTCAGCAAAGGCTGGAGAGTATTTTGGAGGCCTGTAAACAATGATAAGTAAAATACGTGGAGCACCTTTTAACACAATACCCAGATATTCAAAAGATGGGTAATTCCCAAGTGATTTTTGCTTACATTGATAGACATCTTTAAAAAGAGCAGCTAAGCCCCCCCCCCGCCTCTCTTACCCGCTCTGCAAGCACTCATAAAAGTAAAGTTAGGAGGGGATGTTTCATTGAGGACTGTTGCACTGCAGCTGTCTTCTAGCCAAGTTTCATTTAGAAGCATAAAGTCCAGGTTGTATGTGGTTATTAAGTCGTTGACTAGAAGTGATTTATTTTTAAGTGAGCGGATGTTTAAAAGTGCTAACTTAACGGTCTTACTTTTTGTCCCCACAGCGATCTTAGTTTGGCGTGTAATAGGCACCAGATTAGATGGGTTTGCTGTACGGCTTTTGAAGGCCTTAGATTTTCTATCATGTAGTTGAACAGCAATAGGGAAAGATTCAGGCACACTGGGTTCCCGCTTGTTTTGTAAACATTTAAGAAAGTTACTGTTATCATAGCGGGGACCCGACACATATCACTGAGAGCTGATATCAGTTGTTTTTGGTTCACCGCGAGCTGCTGGAGGAGGGTGTGTGCCCTGGCGCTGTGGCAGAGGCCGAAGAGCTCTCACAGGAGGAGGGGGAGGGCGAGCTGGGCCCGCAGGCTTTGGTGGTTGTGGGGCCTGCCGTTTTTTGGTTGACATCTGGGGCTTGCAAAAGAGTGGGATAGTCTGGTTCCAGCATACACCAGTTGTTCCATTTTCTCCGAGAAGCACAGAAGTGGAGATGCTGGAGAGAGGGACAACGTGTCTTGCTCTGGTGTTATCGGAGGCTGTAATATGCTGTCCTGGATTTCCTGGCTGTTTTCCAGAAAGTCGTCCTTGGGAGCTGAATCTTCTAACAGTTCTAGTATGTCACAGTCTGTCTGTGGTGAGCTCTGTGGGCAGGACTCAGCTGAGATTGTGTCCGTCAGCAGAGGTTGTTGTGGCTGAGTGGTGTTATCATTGTCCTTGTGTGATGTGTCAGCCGCATGTCCATTCAGGTGCAGAAGTGAAGTCCTGTGGTCATTAATACTGTGTCCAGGTGTGTGTGTGCCATTCAGGTTGAGTGGATTGGCACATACTGCAGAAGGATGATGGATTGAAAAGAAGATATTGTCCTTTAGCACTCTTGAACCAAGTTTGTTTGGGTGGAGCCCATCCTGTTGAAACAGTTGCCTCTGATTCCAGAAAAGATTGAAGTTGTCAATGAAGTTCAGTCCTTTTATATTAAAGGTTTTTTGCAGCCATGTGTTAAGCCCAAGCAACCGTGAAAACCTGTTTGTTCCTCTTGCTGGGAGTGGTCCACTGATGAATGTCTGAACTTTCAGTCTTTTAAGTGTTTCAAAAAGTTCATTGAAATCCTTCTTAAGGAGTTCTGACTGCCCATTATGAATATCATTCTTCCCCACATGAACAATGAGTCGATTTGCAGTCTTATGTTTCATCAGAATGTTCTGAAGTTCCCTGTTTACATCAGAAGTTGTTGCTTGTGGAAGGCAGCATGTAGTTGTGTCCCTGCTACTAATGTTTCTGATTATAGAGTCACCCACTATCAGAGTCCTGGGCTCGGCTGCGCTCTGAGCTGAGTGCCGCTGTCTGCTCGACCTTGAGCGCCTGTTAGCAGTGTTAGCTACTGGCTGATTCAGTCTGTGTTCGATCACATTCATCACATTCAGGGATTCCTCATTCATTAATACTGCAAATCTGTTCTCAAGATGTATAGGCGGTGGTAGGAGACCAGTGTTTGCAATCCTTGTCAGAGCCGTATCTGGGGTAGAGGATGCTACTGCGGCAATGTGTGATGCTCGTGACAATCTGATGTCTCGAGTGCCTTTGGGTCTCGCTCCCTGTTTGTGCCATCGATTTGTAAGTCGATCGGTTTGTTTCTCTACACTTAGTATGGCCTGTCGAGGAGGACTAGATTCATGGGACTCACCGGCTGTATGCTGAGGGCGTCCATGATGAAGCTCTGTTGTGTGTTCTGTCTGGTTTGGAGGTCCCATAAGTAACTTTGTTTCAAGAACTGCAATCCTTTGTAAAAGTCTCTGGCAGTTAGTGCAGCAAGTAGATTCCAGAAGAGGCATTTTCTCTTATCCTTATGAATGTAGGCAGTTGTGTTTTCTCTTCCCCGGAATGTAAGCTTTCAGTGGGAGGCTGGTCGAAGAAAAGTATTCCGCTTTTTTCTAGTAATCAAGCGTTTGAGCACTGTGCTGATTTGCTGAAGTTAAAATTAGGTGATAAAAGGAAATAAAATATGAAAATATAAACACGATAGAGCAATAAAAAAATAAAAGCGATAGAGCAAAGCGCGGAGCAGTAAGCAAGAGCGTCCGAACAGTAGCTGAGCAGGAAGTGTAGCTCCTGCTCAAAGACGTATAAATGTTTGTTTTTTGCGGACGTGTTGGCGCTCAGGTCAGGAATATGTGTGTAAAATAGCAGAAAGCTAACTGAAGTGAGATGGGAATGACTGAACAGGAACTGGAAAAGCAGGAATGGTTTAATCATGTCGTTTATTCTGTTTATTACCGCCTTTCAGTTTGTGTGTTTCTGGCTGACTTTAGCTTATAACCTATTTTTCTCAATTTTTAGGTGTTCTTGCTTATTAGTAAATTTCACCTTTCTGATTACTGTTGCTTGTGTTGTGCCACGTGTTAAAGGGGTTTTAATTTACAACCCGTTTCTGGTTCATTTACAATTTTTAACCCAGCAGTGCAGTCATTTTTTAAACAGTTAAAAAATAAAAAAAGCATGTTGGATAAAACATTTCATCCAATGCAGCTGGGTCAAAACAAACCAAAATGACCACATTTTGAAATAATTGATGTTGTTTTTAACCCAGCATTTTTTAGAGTCTATAAAAACAAAACAAAAAATAAAAAAATAGATATTAATTGCAGAAAACGCTGATGTAAATGTAAATGTTTTATATAGAATGAAGTATATAGAGCCGTTCTTAATAATAGCCATGAGACTTACGGTACCGGGACACGCCGTCTTAAAGGGATAGTCCACCCAAAAATGAAAATTCTTTCATCATTTACTCACCCTCAATTTGTTCCAAACCTCTATGTGTTTATTTGTTCTGCTGAACACAAAGGAAGATATTTGGAAGAAAACAGATCTCAATCCCCATTGACTTCCATAGTAGGACATAATAAATACTATGGTAGTTCTCAGACACATCTATCACATCTCAGACCGTTTACATTCATAACGTATAATACTGCAGGTTATTATATCAGCAGGCGTCAGAAGCAGTGGTTTTCTGCTTATTAAACACTCATTACAGGGTCAATTACCAGGTGCCGGCATTCCCCTGCCTGTGCAATGTTTAACTCCAGCATCTTCAGGAGCACAGAGTCATGTTGCTGTAATAGTGCTCTGGTTATCTCAGCAGGAGAAGGAGAAACAGCAGCATATTTATAGATCAAAATGATTTCTTCTTCAGTCCTTCTGCAGGGACTCTGTGTAAGACACAATTATATCATATTATATAATGCTGGAAGAACAAGCTCTTCATGCTATTTAATATATACATACAAACACGTTTAAATATCTGTCATCTGGTATACACACATGAATGTGTGGACAGTGTCAGCCTGCTGATGTCTCTGCTGTTTGTCTCGAGATGTGAATGATTGCACCTCGAATAAGAGTCAACAGTTTTATTTATCTGAAGGATAGAAGAGAAGGGACATAAAGTACATTACAAAGAAAAATATCAATATATGATGTACTAACTGTTGAACTCTTCAGACAGACTGCGTCTCAGGATTGAGCGGCTGTCAAGAACATTCAATGACCAATACATCTTTACATCTTTACATCCAACAGGCCTAAAACAGGACTTTTCTGTTTTCTGTTAGATCTACTCGTTTCACTCACAAATCCTTGTTTTTTAGTGGCTTTTTTAAATTCACAACTGGTTAGTGTAGTTATTTGTCTATTCGGTATAGGATTTATAATCAATAAGATGGTGGAGCCGTACACTTGTGGATTGAGCACAACAGACATTCAGAGGTTTAAACTTACAATTTTATCTTAAAAACATATATCAATATAAGGATAAGATGTGAAAGACGCCACACATTTACTTCTCCTGACCACAGGTGTCAGAGATCTATATATAAATACTAGTGCTGTCATTAATCACATCTAACATGAACAAATTTGTTTATATAGTATATGTGTGTGTGTGTTGTGTGTGTGTGTGTGTGTGTGTGTGTGTGTGTGTGTGTGTGTGTGTGTGTATATATATTTTTTAATGTATATGTGTGTTTATATAATATGTGTGTACATATGTATGCATTTACAGTATATATATATATATATATATATATATATATATATATATATATATATATATATATATATATATATGTGTGTATATGGATGTATATGTGTGTTTATATAATATAATGTGTGTGTGTGTGAGTGTGTGTGTGTGTGTGTGTGTGTGTAAATACGTATATATGTATGCATTTACAGTATATATATATATATATATATATATATATATATATATATATATATATATATATGTATATATATATGTGTATATGGATGTATATGTGTGTTTATATAATATAATGTTTGTGTGTGTGTGTGTGTGTGTGTAAATACGTATATGTATGCATTTACAGTATATATATATATATATATATATATATATATATATATATATATATATATACACACGTATGTACACACACATATATAATATAAACAGAAACCTTTATGTAAGATGTGATTAATTGATTTGACACCACTATTAAACACATTTATTGGATGACTATATTATGACATTTAAACATCAATATTTGTATGATTCAGTGATATTTATGTCATTCCATAATGATCCACTAGTCTGTTTAGTGTATGGGGGATTAGTAGGAGTCATGTAGATTTGGAGTTTTTTTAAGTTGTAAAGTGAAAAGTTAATCGTGGTACTTTAATAATCATAATAATTCTATGAATTACATTGACATTGACATTAGATTTGATTTCAAGCCAATCTTCACTATTTATCACAATGATTATTCACGATGTGGTTTCCCAGTCTTTTGCTGTTGTGACATGACTTCAGCTGTAATATAGGCTTATGCTGTTCAGTGCAGGAGCCCGAGCTCTGTGTGAAAGACACACTCCTGGACACGTGAACAGGTTGCTTTATTCATCTTGGTTTGATGTATGACTTCTCTCAGTGCTCTTGATGTAATCCCACACTAACTCCACGGTGGAGCAGATCTCTGTGTAAGCCATATATCTATCAGAGGATTCCTCATTCAGATATCCCTTACACAAATAAAAGAGCATTAGGCTTTACTGTCATAGGCTATCGGGATATTTCAGCAGATTCACTCTGCATTTATATGCGGTTGTCTCTCCTGAAACTCTGCAGTGTATATGAGCCCGTTTGGTCCTCGATAGCAGCATGAGAAATAAAACCTTAATTCAAATTGACCTGTCGGTAAGCCCCTCCCCTCGAGCGCAGATCAGCCAATGGCAGTTGAGTATCAGTTGCGCAGGGAACTCGGGCATCTTTGGCCGTTGGTCCTCTATCCAGTCCTTTTTTTTAAAAGTTTTTTTGTGATTGTTGCGGGCAATAATCCTTGATTATGCGGCACGTTTTCTTAAAAATGCGATGGAATATGTGGGATATTTATGCGATTTTATGCGATGAAATTGCGGGAACTTGCAAAACTGCGGTTTGATGAAAGAGAGAAAGTGATTCCCCTGTTCCCTGTTCTCACTAGGCTACTACCTTACTGTAAAGAGTCATTTCTTATTACTTCCTATGATAAGCAAGCACACTACATCACAGAAAGTGCTGGAATATTTCAGCTCATCTTGTTTTATTTCAGATCTTAATAAACACATCAAACTTACAAAACATTGATCAGTCAAACAAGTTCTGGAGCTTTACAAAATATATATGCCACAACTTCTGTAAAAATGAATGAATCAAATATAAAAGATAAAACGTGTGCTTCCTGTTTTACAGCTTTTCATTGATGTCACGTCGCATAATTACGTCACTTCATAACGCAGTTGAGAATCAGTTGCGCGGGGAACTCGGGCATCTTTAGGTTTCACCGACACAGAGAAACATCGTAAGATCTGAAGAACTCATGGGTTTGATGGTGTTTATGCTACAAAAATGGTAAAAAATGAGCCTGGGGTGCCTGTAACACTGACTCCAGGTATCCTGAGAACTCATGTACTAGTGTGCGCGTGTTCACCAGCGCGTTTCAAAAGTGTGATAAGATTCACACGAACGAACCAATTATCTGCGACTGAAGCCCGGTTAATTTATCACTGATGTGAGCGCAGTAACCTGGTTCCCTAAGGATTCAATCCCAATGAAGACGAAACTTTTATTTTCTGGTTGTCATACTCTCACTAGGCTACAATTAAAGTCAGTGAATCCATGCTAACGTACAAACCGAAATAGCTAGCTGTTCTCACGTCATGTACAGTGTAAGTCAAAAACACATATAGACAAAGCTCTACATGTCAGTGCCTCTTCATATAAACTAGTTAAATGTAAATTAGTGTAATCTTACCCTGTGGTATATGAACAGTGTTGATCCTGGATGTTGTTCTTCTACAATCGTGACGACCGTAAATTGTAAACCAAAATTGCTTCCAAATTAATCTTGTTACCCACCATATTTATTTTAAAATCTGTTATATATCCCTCCATGCCATATTTAAGTCACACTTGAAATCTCCTCCACAAGAGTTGGTCCTTCTGTGTCCAAAATTGTGTCAACAAACATCTTAGGACACGGTTTGCACACTGACAGTTGTAAGACAGTTAGCAACTGAGTTTGTTTGTCCGAGTTAGCAACAGTAACTAAGGGGACGGAGCTCACCGATAGGTCAATTGAGAATAGATTATATACAGAAAGCGAGCACAGAGCACTCTCTTTATAACGACTGAAGCTGTCAATCACTTCAGTTCCAGTGCGATTGACTACAATGCTACAAACCATGTTGTAATTAGAAACCTTTGACGGTCTTCAGAGCGTGAACACAAATAACCAGGACACGTTTGAAAGCAGCAGCTATCAGTGGGTACCGAACTGAGTCCAAACAGTCTTGGCTATATTTGTTTTTGTTTTGTTTATTTGGATCCCTATTATCCACTACCTATGTCTTCCTGGATCAAAATACAGAACTACATTATTCAACAACAATAAAAGTCCAGTCAATAACCCCAAATTCATTCTAAAATAAAAATCAACAATTTACTGTTGTGATATTAAAATATTGTGCCATTAAATATTCCTTTAAATACCTTAAAAACCTAGTCATTCCATAGGCAAGTCATTCCATATTTTCATTCCATACCTACAGTCCTCTGTTTTGCATTGGTTTATAAAAGAGTAAGTAAAAACATCCCTTTGACGCCTGTCTGGTATTAAAATGATGACTTCTGCTTCTATAGAAAAGTTGACAGTACAGGACATCAGGAACTCTAGACACTGAAACATTTCTTATAAAACACAGCAGGGATTAATATATATGATATTAATTTTACTACATGTACTTACTATTGGGTTAGATTTAGAAAAGGGTTGGTTAAGGGTTAGTTGCATGTAATTATGGATAATTTATAGTAATTACTACAGTAACATGTGTAACAAGGAGACTGTAAAATAAAGCGTTACCCACATTTGCACATCTTTTAATGACCACTTAAAAGATTAGTTCACTTTAAAAAAACTTTTGCTGATAATTTACTCTCCCCCATGTCATCCAAGATGTCCATGTCTTTCTTTCTTCAGTCGAAAAGAAATGAAGGTTTTTGATGTAAACATTCCAGGATTTTTCTCCATATAATGGACTTCAATGGGACCCAAACGGTTCAAGGTCCAAATGACAGTTTCAGTGCAGCTTCAAAGGGCTTTAAACGACACCAGACGATGAATAAGGGTCTTTTCAAGCCAAACTCTGTTCTGTGATGCACGTTCATGTGACGTCACGTAATACGCAATTACGTTCGCGCATCACAGATCAGAGCAAGGCGAGCATTTGTGCTTATAAAACTTAAATTTTTTTATTTATTTTTGAAATGACCGATGGTTTGGCTAGATAAGACCCTTATTATCTAGACCCTAAATTATCAGCAAAAGTTTTTTTTTTTTTTAAATGAACTAATCCTTTAAAGCCTGGTGTCTAATATAACTCCAAGAAGTCTTGTTTTCTCTACTTGTTCAATAGGCATACTCTTTACAGACAGAATAAACTCTGGTTTGGATTTAAATGTATTGTTTGATCCAAACACAATGCAATTTGTTTTTTTAATCAAATTTAAGGTCAAGTGTTTGTGAAATTAACGGTCCAAATTTGTATCAGACCCGCAGTTCTGTGCCCATTGATTCCCAACCTGCACCGTAAATGACCACATGAATATTATTCCACCGTTACATCAAAATATCAGCGGTTCTGGACTCAGGCGGAAACGGGCTCAGCACAAACCCCTGAGGCACTCCGCTCAGATCATATTACTGCCAGCTTCAGTTTCGGCTCATTCTCTGGCCAAGATATCTGTATATCTGTATATATACGCAGTGAATATTTTCTGCATGTGAACTGTTAGCTTGCTTGTACATTATCCGCTTAGACCTGACCCAAACATGTGCCAATCTCTGAATCTCAGCACTCTCTCAGTCGATGCCACACAGCAGGAGACATGTAGACATCTCAGGCTTTATTGAACAACACTGAAACATCAATAGTAATTTACTTTTATCTGCTATCTCCAGCCTCACTGATAGGAAATGTTAGCCTTTATCTAGCAAAAATATCACTCTAATCAGTCAATACTAAATACTAATGGTTTAAGTCGATGCTAATTATTAGTGCTGAGGCAAGCCTCGCTTCATCTGGTGACTTAACCCTTTACTCTAAAAATTGAACTTTATAATGCACCTTTTACACGACAGACATGAAGGATTTGATTGTGAAGCTTGTTGAGGAGAAATGTGCTGATGTTGGATATTTATGTAACATATGATATAATATATATATATATATATATATATATATATATATATATATATTATATATATATATATATATATATATATATATATATATATATATATACTATAAAGCAAATCTCACCTGCTTGATTCCCTGTAAATTATATTATCACCCAGCTATAAATGTTAACCTGCTTTGATGAAAAGTGCTATACAAATAAAGTTGACTTGACTTGTCTTACAGAACATTATAACCTTTGTTTTTCATCCAAATTTTATGCAAATAAAATTGAATCAAAATGGCAAGATTTGCATAAATTAAAAAAAATTGCTAAATTGAGGCGGATAGTTGTTTTATCAAATAAGACGGCATGAGCATAATCTATGATGGAAACACATTTATTGAATAAATCTCTCGATGTGGTACCAAAAACTTGAGTGACTTTGCCTCATCAGAGGCTGTGATTGGATAACTGGACTAACCGGCGGACCAATTGCATCACAGCATCTCAAATGACAGCGTTTATTGTGTTTCGTCTGCGGCGCAACTCATTTATGATGGAGGAGAAAAGAGACGGATTTCAGAAACTAACATTTACATAACAGATATTTTGCACCAATGTTCCCAGGAAGTGATGATTTTGTTCTCTTGAACACATCGGATGGAAATTATGCTTTATTCACAAAAGTTTTATGCCATATTCCAGTTTTGTGCACAAGTTAAATTCGCAACTTTGGAAGGATATACAGTTTTAGAGACTTGGTGTGGCCTCTATGATTTTATTCAGTCAGTAAATGTGTCAAAAGGCCATATAACTCTTTGGCAGACAAAACTATGATCATGTTGGTACATGACATCTCATCATCATATAAGACTAGCAGCCGCTTGTCACCAGCAGAACTGTGAGGATCCGGAAAAGTTCCTCCAGTGAAAAGCTTTGTATCCGCAAGGACTCACAGGAGACAAGTGAAGCGTAGCCAGACTACTACAGGTATAATAGTTCAGGAGAGCAGACTTTGAAGGAAGACTACAAATGAGATGTGGAGTGATAACCTGTGCAGAGGACAACTAATCATGTCAACACTGCCCAATCCTTCCACTAGAGCTCTTTGTATGACACAAACCTGTTGAATTATTAAAACGCTGGAAACAAACTCTCACCTTAAAGCTGCTGTCACACATGGAGAAACCTGCCAGAGACAAACACTCAAAAGTTTGCTTTCAAAGGAACTGATACTTGATATCAGAGTTATTTTAGTGTCATTGAGATGCTATTGTGGTTTTTATTACTATTGTGATCATTTTTTTTTTTAAATATAAATCATCTCTAGTTTTTACAGATTTTTATTTCAGTTTTAGTTATTTGGTAACACTTTACAATAAGGTTCATTAGTTAACTTTAGTTAAGTACATTAGTTAGCATAAACTAAGAATGAACTGCACTTATACAGCATTTATTAATTTTTTATTTGTTAATGTTAATTTCTAACATTTATTAAATTTAAACTTCATTAAAATCTTGTTAATGCACTGTGAACTAACATGAACTAACAATGAACAGCTGGATTTTTATTAACTAACATTAACAAAGATTAATAAATACTGTAACAAATGTATTGGTCATTGTTAGTTTATGTTCGTTAACCCATAAAGACCTAGAACATTTTCACCAGACTCGTATTCCTTTCTTTGTTTTTCTAACCCATTATAGCAGTGCCAAATATCATTTTAAACAGGAGAACTTGAAGTTTCAATCTAGCTCATTTAAATTCCCAATTTTACATTTATTTTGTTTTAGAATGTAGAAAACCAGCAGCAAATTTTGAATGTTTTTTTGCAACACAAACAAAACCTCCTGAAGTGTGGATTTTTACCTTCAGAAAATTTTACTCTGATATTTTAGATTTCCAGATGAAATTTTGTTTACATGTAACAATCCCTAAGCAAGTTATAACCATTTATTACACATTATTATAGGCGATTTTCAGTGAAAAGCTGATGTTTTTATTTATTTACTGACAATGTACAGTAGATGTGTCCAAAAAAGTTAAAAATAGACTAAAATTCAATGAATATCTCTATTGTGAAGACAAATCATGAAACCACAAAATAGTTGAACAATGGCAACAAGATACAAGAGCAAGAACATAATAGGTGATATTAAATATGAAAAAAGGGTTTTTTTCTCACAGGGTTGCTACTGAAACATATCCTTCAAAAGTATGCTAGCTCTCTCTCTCTCTCTCTCTCTCTCTCTCTCTCTCTCTCTCTCTCTCTCTCTCTCTCTCTCTCTCTCTCTCTCTCTCTCTATCTTTTTTACAGACTGCCACTTACTTCCACTTTTCCTCTTCTTTCAGTGTTTCTGCCTCTCTTCTTGACACTGTGATCATGAGAAGGTGGTTAAATCTTCCCGCAATCATTAATCACGGCTATTGTTGCCATTCCCTCCATTTAGGTGGTGCAATTACCTGGAAATAGAAAGAGATGCGGGAAAAACATCTAATTTTTTCTCCCCCTCTATCTTCCCTACAGCTCCTGCCAACAGACCCGCCGAAAAAGCCGGATCCGGTCACCTCAGAAACAGTGGTGTTTTGGGGTCTTCGATTATGGCAGGTTATTGGCATTTTCTCCATGTTCATCCTAGCAATTAGTAAGTGTCTAAAAGTGTTCATCTTATATTAAAAGCTCATGTTTTGGCCACTCTTTCCAAGGACTGAGGCTTTCAAGCTCCAAAGGGACAAAAAGAGCTCATAACTTCAGAAGACATGGAAGTTTTATTGACTATTTTTTGATATGTTAATGACACTTATGGCACATTTTGTGTCCATTTTGTAGCTTGAAAACTCCAGTCTCCTATCATTGTAACTGCATGCAAAAGAGTAACCAGTGTATTATTAAAAATTTTCTCCTCTTGTGTTTCACAGTTGTTGTTTTTTATAATTGACATGAGGGCGAGTAAATGATGAAAGAATTTTTCTTTCTGGGTGACCTGTTTAAAATGGCAAGCTATGCATAAATTTGCATTCAGAATTCCAATAAATTGGTGTAAAAAACACTTAATTATTTACGCGCCGTGAATCGCATTAAGTGATTTAATGAAATTTCCCCAGAGCAAAATAGCTTTTACAGAACAAAGAGATTTGAGACGCTGCCTGTATTGAGGGACGATCCCCTTCACAAGATTTCAAAGCTCTGTTCCTCATTTCACAGTAATAACGCTGTGCTGCATCTTCAAATGCCGAATTCCACGAACGAAAAAAGAGATCGAGGCTCGGAACGTACAAAGACAAGCTGCGAAGACGTACGCCAACACACTGGAGACGGTGCCCCCCCTCAACGAGCTGACGGACGTGCCGGGAGGTAAGAGTCTGATCTCTGACTCACTGTCTGTGTGTGTTTGTGTTGCTCTTCTGGTTTGTTGCACATTAGTATTCGTACGACCTCATTTGTATGTTCTCATTGTAGAGAAAGAGCTTCATACTTAGTTTTTTTCATACAAATCATACATTTTCACATTACAAACTCATTACAAACTCAAATACAAACTCAAAAAAGGTACATATTCTTGTGAACCTGGTTTGGAGCAATTAATCAGTGTGCATTATATATATATACTGTATAATACTGTGCAAAAGTCTTAGGCACTTTAGTATTTTCACCCCCCTGTAGTGTGTCAGTGCCATTAATTGAAATAATCCAGTGAGATTTTTGAATGATTCTGACAGTAGTTGTATGATAAATACACACACACACACCACACACACACACACACACACACAACACACACACACACCACACACACACACACACACACACACACACACACACACACACACACACACACACACACACACACACACACACACTGTACGTTTTGTCACCTGAGCCGGGCTTGCATGTTTTTTCCTTATTAGTATGGTTGAATTGGATCATCGAAGGTCAGCAGCAAAAACATTGGTTAATAAAGGGAGATTAAATCCATAAAGTCCATTTGTGTAATTTATCATATTGAATTATTTATTCCCTAATGAATCTGGCGCACCCCTAATGAACCTTCATGACTCTCTCTGGGAGGCGGCCCACAGCGGTGTCTGAGTGTGGTGTGCAACACTTACCTGGTTCCCTGGGGCAGGAGGCGGCTCGGTGGCATTCTCGAACTGCAAGAAACTCATCTTTTATTGAGATTTTGGAACACAAATAAAAGGGAACAAAAGATTTTCCACCCGGCCTTCTTCCAGCGGAGGGAGCTATGCGGTCGTCTGACCGTGCGGTCACTTGGAGAACTTGTGGATCATGACCACCCTCGTGCAGGTCCATCAGTGCCTTGACCATGGCGTGTATGGCAGTGGTGGCTTCTCCACAGGCCTTTTAAGCCTTGCCAGTTAAGTCCGACGAGTGCTTACAGGCCCGGGAAGGGAGACACGGTTCTCTGCGCCAAGTAGAGTTAGGGCACAGTTGCACAGCAACGACCCGCTCCACTGGTGGGACACGCGTGTAACCCTTAGCCGCCCCGCCATCAAGGGTGGTGAGGGAGGAGGAGCCACCGGGACGGTTTCTGGCAGTAAAAGCACTCGTCCACTAGGCCTGCACGATAAATCGTTATAAAATCGCGATCTCGATTCACTCTGTTCACGATTTAATTTTTTAAATGACTCGATTTTAAAAAAATTCAGCCTTTATTTTGAAAGGACAACTCTCACAAAGTTCAGGGCTTTACCCTCAGCCAATGACAAAGGACCTTTTAGTCACGTGTTTCACTCGTCAGTTCAGGGCTTCACCCTCAGCCAATGACAAAGGACCTTTTAGTCAGAAACACACAGGTAGAGTGACGACGTACGCCGAGAGTGACCAACTGATGGGGAACCTGCATTACTTATCTGAAAAAAGAACTCACATATTTTTTTTCTAAATTTAAAAGTAATGCATTAATGCATACTAGTTACTTGAAAAAGTAATCTTGAACTTCAAACTGAATGTCAGAATGCGAAAGAAAGATGATTTAAGCAATTTTGAGCGTGTCATGGTTGTTGGTGCCAGACGGGCCGGTCTGAGTATTTCACAATCTGCTCAGTTACTGGGATTTTCACGCACAACCATTTCTAGGGTTTACAAAGAATGGTGTGAAAAGGGAAAAACATCCAGTGTGCGGCAGTCCTGTGGGCGAAAATGCCTTGTTGATGCTAGAGGTCAGAGGAGAATGGGCCGACTGATTCAAGCTGATAGAAGAGCAACTTTGACTGAAATAACCACTCGTTACAACCCAGGTATGCAGCAAAGCATTTGTGAAGCCACAACACCACAACCTTGAGGCGGATGGGCTACAACAGCAGAAGACCCCGCCGGGTACCACTCATCTCCACTACAAATAGGAAAAAGAGGCTACAATTTGCAAGAGCTCACCGAAATTGGCCAGTTGAAGACTGGAAAAATGTTGCCTGGTCTGATGAGTCTCGATTTCTGTTGAGACATTCAGATGGTAGAGTCAGAATTTGGCGTAAACAGAATGAGAACATGGATCCATCATGCCTTGTTACCACTGTGCAGGCTGGTGGTGGTGGTGTAATGGTGTGGGGGATGTTTTCTTGGCACACTTTAGCCCCTTAGTGCCAATTGGGCATCGTTTAAATGCCACGGCCTACCTGAGCATTGTTTCTGACCATGTCCATCCCTTTATGGCCACCATGTGCCCATCCTTTGATGGCTACTTCCAGCAGGATAATGCACCATGTCACAAAGCTCGAATCATTTCAAATTGGTTTCTTGAACATGACAATGAGTTCACTGTACTAAAATGGCCCCCACAGTCACCAGATCTCAACCCAATAGAGCATCTTTGGGATGTGGTGGAACGGGAGCTTCGTGCCCTGGATGTGCATCCCACAAATCTCCATCAACTGCAAGATGCTATATATATTGACACACACACCACACACACAAAGCAGTGTTGGGGGAAAAGTTACTTTTAAAAGTAATGGTGTTTGTGTTAAAATATTGTGTCACTCCTAAAAAAGTAACTACAGTAATTGTTTGCTTTGTCACTTTTTATGGAACGTAATGCATTACATTACTTTTGTTTACTTTTTGTCATCTGAGCTGGACTTGCATGTTTTTTTAAATACACAAAAAAAAAGTTATATTTTTTGGTCAAACTAATGCCCTTTCACAGCAGAAGTGAATTAGTAAGCTCAAGCTTAAGGAATTGCAAATTCACAAAAAATATATGAGTTCATTTTTTCAAATAAGTAATGCACATATTTTATTTTTTTAAATAATGCATTACTTTACTCGTTACTTGAAAAAAGTAATCTGATTACGTATCTCACGTTACTTGCAATGACTTACTCACAATATATACAGTATCTCACAAAAGTGAGTACACCCCTCACATTTCAGCAAACATGTTAGTATATATTCTCAATGGACAATACTATAGAAATGAAACTTGGATATATTTTATAGTGGTCTATGTGCTGCCTGTATAGCAGTATATATTTACTGTCCTCTGAAAATAGCTCAACATACAGAGATTATTGTCAAAATAGCAGGCAACAAAAGTGAGTACACCCTAAGTGATAATAGCTGTATGTCGTTTAACCATGTAAAGCCACATGTCCTATTCATCATATTCATGTTTTTGTCTGCTTGACAGGACCATACAAATGTGTGTATCTTCTATTAGAGCAGTTGAAATTTGTGCTTTGAGTGCAATTCTCTCATACTGACCACTGGATGTTCAACATGGCACCTCATGGAAAATAACTCTGTAAGGATTTGAGAATTAGATTTGTTGCTCTCCACAAAGTGGACTAGGCTATAAGAAGACTGGTAACACCCTGAAACTGAGTTACAGTACAGGCTATCCAAGACGGGCTCCACTTGTAACAGGCAAGGGTCAATCAAGAGGCCTCGTGCTGTGTGTCAGGTGCAGAAGTTGGCTTCAAAACACAGACGCATGATCGTGCCAGCATTGCTTTAGAGGTTGTAGAAGTGGACGGTCAGCTTGTCAGTGCTCAGACCATACGCCACACTCTACAACAAGTCGGTTTGCATGGCCGTCGTCCCAGAAGGAAGCCTCTTCTGAAGCTGGCTCACAAGAAAGCCTGCAAATAGTTTGCTGAAGACAACCTGTCTATGAGCATTCATTACTGGAACTGTGGTCTAATGAGACAGAGGCCCCATGTACACTGCAGGTCTTGATGCCCAGTTCTGATTCTTTGCCTATATCCGATTTTTTTGACCATCTGTTTACACGTTTTTTCAATTGTGACCCATATCCAATTCATGTGTTTACACTTGACATACTATCTGAAACGTTGGGCATTGTTAAAAAGGGGGTTCTTGCACAGATGGACGAACTCGAAATATGCTTGATGGTAGCTTTGCGATACATGCGAAGTTCGCCAAACATCACCATGATTTTGAGGCGGAGGATGACGAAAAGAGCCATCATTGCAGCCTGCGCATGTGCTTCAGTTATTGTGTGCGAGAGAGATCTCAGGACTGGGGGGAACATTGAGGGAAACATGGACTCCAACATGTACTGTGACCTTCTGAAGCAGAACATGATGCGCTCCCTTCAGAAAGTGTGCCGAACGGCATGATAACGACCCCAAACACACCGCCAAGATGACGACCGCCTTGCTGAAGAAGCTGAAGCTGAAGCTGATGGAGTGGCCAAGCATGTCTCCAGACCTGAAACCTGTTGAGCACATGTGGTGATCCTCAAGCTGAAGATGGAGAAGTGCCATGTGTCTAACATCCAGCAGCTCCGAGATGTTATTATGGAGGAGTGGAAGAGGATCCCAGCAATAACCGGAGCATCTCTGGTGAACTCCATGTCCAGGAGGATTAAAGCAGTGCTAGATAACAACGGTGCTCACACAAAATATTGACACTTTGGACACAGTTTTGACATGTTCACTTAGGGTGTACTCACTTTTGTTGCCAGCTATTTTGACAGTAATGGCTGTATGTTGAGTTATTTTCAGAGGACAGTAAATATATACTGCTATACAAGCAGCACACTGACTACTCTAAAATATATCCAAGTTTCATTTCTATAGTATTGTCCCTTGAGAAGATATACTAAAATGTTTGCTGAAACGTGAGGGGTGTACTCACTTTTGTGAGATACTGTATATATATATATATAATCTTCTGTTTTGGAAGTGTTTATTATGGTTTGTTTTGTTCTTTTAAATTCACAAGTCTCTGCAAAAAAAACAAAAAAAAAACAACAACCCCAGATTGATCTGGAAGTACATTATTGGCTTGTGTCAGATGGCTGCGTTTGATTTTGCAAAGTCAATCAGATCAATTTCAATTAAAAATCACATTATTAGCCTATCCATTTTCCACTGTGTAATAATCCCACATTAAACTATTCAATAAATGGATGAATGCACACACACAGTGCTGTGAATGGTTGATCAGCATATGTAGATATACTGTATATATACTGGACCTTTATTGAGACATCAGCTATTGATGGGTGAAGATATAATTAAAAATAATAAAAAATAGTTGGCATTGCATTCAACAAAACCTGAAGTGGTCTTCTGTGGAAAAGCAAGCACCGTGGCTGGTCTCGACCCTGTGGGAGAAATAATGTGTTGTTGCTGTTTCTTATAATTGTTTCACCAAGCATGGCATTGAAACGACTTCCATATTCCCAAAGTCCCGTTCCCGTTCTTCCTTACTCACTTCCCATGTGAACTAAACGTGTGCAGATTTCTATCCAGATAGAAATAATTTTTAAAAAGCCATACGGCGCCAATAAATTTCCTTTTCCATTTTTCCTTTCACACATTTCTTCCATATATATGTTTCTTCATTTCTTGTTCAAGCTGATGTCAGATCTGTGTTCTGTCTCTTGATCTCTGCCTCTGCTTCTCTCTGTTCTTCTCTCTCTCCACGTCTCGTGTGTGTGTGTGTGTGTGTGTGTGTGTGTGTGTGTGTGTGTGTGTGTGTGCAGCTCTCGGGGAAACCCCAGCGCTACACACCGTCTCTGAGCAAGTCCAGGCTCGAGGTAGTGGACCGCTGGCTGTGGTCAGAGAAGAAGAGGAACCGGCCAATCCCGTCGCTTAGACCCATCATGTGCTCTCACTGTTCTCTCTGTCCTCAGTAGAAACGCTTTAGAAACTATTCACGATGAAGCGAAGTGTGCCGTTCGCAGTGTTCTTGAGGTTGTGTTTCGCATGCCAGTAGAATCTGCTGTCAGTAGATATAAGTGAAAGTTACAAGTGTTAATGCCTTATTGTAAACCTTATTGTAAAGTGTTACCGTGTTAATGTAAGTGAATCCTTACGAAATGGGCACATCTTAGAAAATATAAAGTAATGAATGAGTAAAAGCACAGATCTTTACTTCTTCTTTTTTTTCTTTCTCTGCCTGTCTTTTAAAATCAACCAGGAATCAGTATTGAGCCCTTTTTCATAAAACACATTTCTGGTCGTATTGTGCATGATTCTTCGGTCTGCAGTTTTCCACTGTAAAAATGTGTCTTTATAATCTTTAACCTCAATGCAATGCCTTGCTCTGCCAATGACTTTACGCTGACCCAGTAGTGCACAACAACTACATCCAGATATAAAACACACTGCACAGAATCAAGCCACAACACAGCTCAGAGGGGGGCTAAGAAAACTGTGCCTTAATAACCTTAAGATTCTGCATTTATTGCATTGTATTTCATTTCCAGTTTTACCATTTATAAGGTTATATTGTGAAGTGTGCACAGTTATTAAGCAAATTATTAATTACTCTGAACATCTTTATCATTGCCTCATCAGTAGGTGACAGTAAGACTGTCTTTATGAGTGAGTCACAATGCGAATTATTTTATTTTATGTTTAACAGTTCAACAGGCAGAAAGGTAATATTAAGTGACGTATGAATCATTCAGAGCTGCAGATTTGATCACTAATGCAACACCGCTGTGTGTTGGAGATGCACAACAGTTCTGCTGCGGCTTTTGTTGGAAGAACTGCATTATTAACTATTATATTGTAGCAAAATTGAGCTGACAATACTGTGTTCACAATGTCACTCAATGTGACCTTTTTGTTGGTTGAACTGCTGTATAAAATCAATGTCACATTTGCAATTGTGTGGATATTCGGGGAATATTGTATTCTTGCTCGTATGATCAACATTAAAAACAAGGCCATGTTTCTGTCAGAGAGACTTTGAGTCTTTAATCGATCTCTGTGCACAGGCTGTGTCTATATATTTGACATTGAGATTTATACATCACATGAAAGCTGAATAAATAAACTTTCCATTGATGTATGGTTTGTTAGGATAGGACAATATTTGGCCGAGATACAACTATTGATAATCTGGAATCTGAGGGTGCAAATAAATCGAAACATTGAGAAAATCTCCTGTAAAGTTGTGCATTTATGTTGGTGATTGTGCTGCATTCACTCACAGAAATAAATGTATTATACATTTATGGTAGGAAATTTACCAAATATCTTCATGGAACATGATCTTTACTTAATATCCTAATGATTTTTGGCATAAAAGATGAATTGATAATTTTGACCCACACAATGTATTGTTGGCTATTCCCACAGATATACCTGTGCGACTCGAGACTGGTTTTGTGATCCAGGGTCACATTTGTTCTCAGGCTAGAAGGGCTAAATCCCCACTTTTACAAAGGTATATTGTCGAGAACAGCAGTAATGATAGAGTGATCATCATAATCTACACACAACCGTTCGTACACAGGCTGTGTGTGTGGATGTGGTCAGCTTTGATCTGATTGAATATTTTGATCTGATATTTTCTCGTTTACACTTTTAGAAATACATGCTTGGTTTTAATGTTATTTTAAGGAGGGGTACACTTAAATGAATGTCAAAACAGTTTGGGATCCAATGCTCTTACACTCAAAAAATGATTCTTGCCACTAATTGAATTTAAGCAAACAATTTAAATAGAATATATTTAAAAATGTATGAAATAACCATTATTGTTGCGAATTACTCTTACACAACATGAATGTAATGGATCCAAGTCCAAACTGATCAAATTGCATACACTATACTTGATTTATTGACGTAAGGGGCAAATGCAGATGTAGCGCATGCGCACTAGAGTAAAAAAAAAAAAAAAAAAACTGTGAAGGCGGCAAGTCGTTGGAGGCGTCAGCGATTTGAGTGAACATTGAACAGATGTGGAATATTCGACAAGGTAAGATATTTTCTATATTTATTAATGATTTAGACTTCAACATCAACTCTTTTTTATAACTTAATCGATCTGATTTAATTAATATCTTCCATGTGAAACTGAAGAGTACTTTGGGCGTTAAGGAAGTGTTGCACTATTTAAAGGGAAGGATCACGCATCGATAATAACTAATGATTAATTAGCTGAATTAAGCGTTATGATAGTTAGTTAAGTACGCTGGTGTGTGGAAGCATTTTCCATGTGTTGTGACTTGATTTCATTGTGTTGTTAACTTATGTTTGTACTGGGCCATCGTACACTTTCACACTTACTCATTAGTAGTTGTATGTATTTCATGTAAAGTTCGGTTCTACCACACATACATTTACTTATGTTTGCATTGAAAATAAAACATTCAATATTGCTGTATTGAGAGCATCTACAATGTAAATTATTTATGCATGAACTTTAAAGATGTACACGTTTAAGAATCTTTATTTATGAATATTTAATACAATGAAATCAATAGGATTAAACTATTGTATTCATGATCATTGAGATTCAAAATGCTTTGTTTCACAAGTTGAACTGTCCATCTAGTGTCTGAGCGAGAGACTCTCTTCACCCAGATTGAGTGTGTATTGGATGATAATGACATGTTGCGAAGAGGAAAATTGTCTTTCAAAGGAGAGCATACTGGTTTATTTTGGTGCTAGAAAACACAACGCTCCTCCAAACAAGCTAAATTCAACTTCAGAAACACAAGAAAATAAATGATCAACTACAGCCGCTGACTACATGAGTGTGAGGTCTGTGTGTGTGTGTGTATCTCACTCGTATAGAGCAGTGTCTAAGCCAGATCAACTCCCTCAGTTTTCATTAGATGGAATAGCTTCAATCATGCAAATCAAAAATATTTTTGGGGGGTTAATTAGGGAAACGTCACCATATGGCAATGCTGTACCACAATGAAAAATGATTAAAAAAAAGTAGTTTTTCTATAAAGTTATGATTTTCTTTTCTATTTAATTGCACATTTCTTTTAGAAATTGCTAGATTTATATACTTTGAACTCATGCAAACCAAAAATAAGTAGATCCCTATCATTTAATCCCTATCATTTGGCTAACACATCCTCCTCTCATCACATGAGCAAACTCTGCACTCTTCCTATTGACCTTTCCCTAAAATATTGCTGTATTCATTTTCTGAAAAGAAGAAATCAATTTGTCATTTAAACATAAATACAACTATACTACAATAAACTTAGTAGATAGTAAATAGACTTAAAAACAGTACATCATTGGCTACCTTAAGGCCTGCCCTTTTAATTCCCATAGTGCTCTATGTTGTATTTTTTTCTGAATAACAAGGAAATGAGTAGAAATGAATTGCCATAGCCATACCATAAAGGGTTAAATGTGAAGGACCCGCATTTGTGTTAATCTTGGCCATCAGATCCTCAACCTGCCCCGGGTAAAGCCCTGCTTCAGACGCTTAGACTGGGGTAGAGGAGGAGAACGGCCCTGGCATCCGTCACAAAACAAGTGCCAGCGACTCTTCTGGCATGAGCTGATAGAATGAAAAATTCATGCTGGAGATGGAGTCCAATTTAAACATGAATTCATGCCCTGTCGTTGCCGTCCTGTGGAGGCTTGCTCACTTGGGTTGGCTCGCCAGATGCTAAGAAAACCATCACACCATCACATAAAAGCCATAATCCTGCTGAATTGTGTCCACGGTCCACTGAGATCGCCATGTCTAGACCGAGGCTGGCCCAGACGCTCGGGCCTGAAGAACACAAAGAGCTGGTCAGTGCACCTGTGCGCTTCATGTAGACGTAAAGCCCCTGAACCGGCACGACCATGACCACTTTTGACTTATCTCTGCAGAATGAGGAAGACATGTGTTAAGCATAATTGCTTGGTTTAGCAGGAGTTGATATATATATATGTGACTTTTGACAGAAATCTGTGTCAACACAGATGAATTATCAATATCATCAGGTAAGTATCTGATACAGTCTTTGTGCACAAACAGAGCCTGTAACTCGCTCACTCTTTTAGCCCAACACGATCTCATGAAACGATCTCATGACGTCTCTATGGCACACATTGTATTTATCATGCAGTTTATACGCAAAAATTTGTTTTTACGTGCATACGATACACACTGTAAACCCCTTGGGCTTGATTAGTGGTGTGCGTATTACACGGCATAAAGTGCGTATCATATGCACTTAAAAACAATTTTCTTCTATTGCATGATAAACACAATCCGTGCATAGAGACTCATTTCATAAGATCAGGCTGTTTAGCCAATCCCCAAGAGGACGGCAGTCTTCATCTACAACCACTCGAGATCTGATGTGAGCAATGTCTTTAGGGCTCCTCCACAAGAGTGTCAAGGACTCTTTTAAACCCCCATGGGGTCAGGGGAATAACAGTTTTAGGACAGAACCCTTCAGAAACTGGTGAATCAGGGCCAGGTCTGAGTCCGGCTGACCCAGCATGACAAATGATTATTGCTGCCAAAATCTTTTTAGCGTAGCCGAGGATCTCCCAAGCTCTTGTAAAACGACAGAATCACAGCTGCTTTCTGGCTTCACACCGTGATTGAAAAACCCACCATCAATAAGCACTCCATGATAACCACTACTCTAGTTGATATATCCATCGCACTAAGATGCGGGGCTTGGTGTCTCATGTCTAGTTCACTTTCGGTTCAGTGTAGAGTGTCCCAACATCCATGCTATATGTTTTTTTGTGTGTTTTTTATTCACTCCCTCACCATGTGTTCTTGATGACGTACTTTTTGTTGAGTGCCTGGACATTAGTTTGGTGTCATGCCATGGCTTCTGTTATTGTTGTTTGTATGTGCCATGTACTCTGTCTTGACCTGGCCCTCCTTGCTACCGATCATTAGTTATCTCTCGTTACCCTCCTCATTTGCTTTCCTCTTTATTCTCCCTGTGTTCTCTGTTTTTGCTTTGCCTCATCCTATCCAGTCCCGCCGCCGCATGTTTTCCCCTATGGGGAAGTTTTGTGCTTTTTTGTACATTTGAATAGATGCTGGAATGTAGCCTAGAAATCTAACGCACCCTAGCGGCCGCGAAAATCATTTCGCTGCCAGTGTGGTCTAGCAACTCTCAATAGACTTTTTAGTTGGAAAAACCAATTTCGGGTCAGGCCAATCACATCGTGTATAGAGTCGGCGGGCGGGCTTAACACAACAGTTCATGACGTTCCGCGTGATTTCCATAGGTGATTTCCATAGGTGATTTCCCTGCTACTTGAAAACAATGAAGATGCAGCGGTCTTTCGAATCGGCTTTGGCCGCGACTCTGGAGGACTTGGAGTTAAGAGAACGCCACTTATCATCTAAAAGGAAGATTGTTCGGAGTTTTACGGATCGCAAAGTTTAATATATCACTACCCGCTAGTGGGAAGCACGGGACTCACTCAGCACCCTTCGACTGTCTGGTTGGTTAGCGTGTCCATTGCATCAGAGGGATTTTAAGACAACTTTTTACGCCCCTCGGATTGAGATGTCAATGAGAGTTCCAGACCTATCTTGATGTAGGTCGGATGCCACTACTGGATGTATAATAGGCGAATCTGCAACAATTAAACGTAGCATTATTACGTTTATACAGCTACAAAACGTTTAATATTTACGACTCTTTCATATATAAAGATATCTGTATATTTTTCCCTTTTACCATTTTATAGATAAATGTAAGATCACTTAACCCTACTCCCAAACCTAAACATACCCATTTTATACAGAATATTAAAAAAATAAAACATTATGGACAGAGATGTATAGAAAAATGACAATTTTAGCAACGATATAGCATTAAAAAGATATTTTGAGCCGCTAATCCTAATCCTAAACCTATAGCCATAACCATTTCTTAAAAATACGCAGTTATGAAGAAAAACGTAGCAGACAGACAAGTGTAATCACAATTTATCGAAACGAGTTTGTAGCAGAAGTCACAAACAGAGGGAAATGTTATTTTATTAAGTAAATTAAGAAAATGCATTTAAATGCGATTGAAAACGTCATTGATATACAATTGAATACAATAGTCAAAACATTATTGTCACGATTTTAATATTCCTAAATAGGAATACTACAATTTTGTACATCGGTAAAGTTGTTCAAAGTTGCTAATTTACACCCGCAGTCTCATATAGGCACACACAAGAACAAATACTCAGCTATACACACAACAAAGAGACAATACCTCAAACACATTATTAAAACTAAGTGAAATGTTTACACAACTGATTCGTTATAAAGCACTTTTTCAGATGATATTTAAAAGTTTGATAAGTTAGAATATAATACTTTCTGACCAAAATATGTTCTTCTATATGGCACCTCTAATTATAGACCTGGTTCCAAAACCACAATCTGTTTCTCAGTTTTATAAACTCATTTAACACGGTATATAAATGACTTTTCTTTGTATTTTCTTTAGTTATTCTTTCCAGCAGCTACAGCAATAAACTCTTCCCAAGCTCCAGCAGGATCCTCTTTCTGCAGCAGTGAGCTATTCCTCAAAAACACACAGTAGTTAATTCAAGCTAAATTAAAAGGTAATTCGTCATTAAGAAGGGCAGTTTTGGTGCTATGGCGGACTCCAAACCCAGACTGAAATTTATCATTATGGTCTGTTAAAAATGCAGAAAGTTGAAGAAAAAAAATCTTCTCTAACACCTGCGACAAGAAAGGGATTGTGGAAATAGGTATTATTAAAATTGGACGAATAGAGATTTGGTTTCTTCAGAAATGGATTCAGCAATGCATGCTTGAAGTAGGAATGAATAACGCCAGGATTCAATGAGCAATTCATGATGGTCAACACAGATGGACCAATCACACCTATCACATCTCTAAAAGAGACGTGTAGGCATAATATCCACTGGTGAGGTAGTCGGTTTCAATTTATTATGATCAATTGGATTAAAATGAGTTGACTGGACATTATCAAGAGCAGGACTGGAAAATTAAACGAGATGATAAGCACAGGGAATGCAAGAATATAAAGCCTCAATCTTGCTCCTGAAATATGTTTTTTTTTAATAATGTGCACGACTCAAGTGTAACGGCAAGGTACGATGTTGTCATAGGATTAACCACTTTATCAAAAGTAATAAACAGCACTTCTGGATTAAGTGAATTGGTAAATATTAAATCTAAAATATACTTAGCTGCTTTGACAGAGAGTTGATGGGCAGACTCATGAGAAAATCTCATGAGAAACGTAACTTATCTTTTTTTGCTTCACAACACTCATGTCTAAGGTGTGGTGGTTAAACCATGGGCTTGAGCTAAATTTGGAAACATTTGTGTTTATTAGGAGTCTAAAATATGAATTAAACAACATCATCAGTGTTGTCCCTATTTGATGATGCTTCCAAAACACTCCTTTCTAAGGAATCTGACATTTCTTTACACCTAATGCGGTGATCACACAAGAATAATGCATGTCCTTCCCATCACTCAGAGGCAAATACAGAAGTATTACATTAAACATGACAGACATATGATCAGACAAACAGCTTTCCTTAACATCAGTGTCACGTAATAGAAGGCCAAGAGAATGAAGATATAGGACAAGATCAAGGGTATGTCCATGTTTGAGCGTGGACCATTAACATGCTGAATGAGATCAAATGAGTCATTGAGTGGTTCAATTTCCTTCTCCAGGTGATGGGAAGGGCAGACATGAATATTAAAGTCACCCAAATATAGGAGTTTATCCTTAGTGGGGACAAAAATGTTTCCCTTAATCATGAATAAAATCCTTATGGTGTACATAAATAAGGGCACAAATCACCAGGCTAGATTGTTGAATCCTCAATAATTGCAACTCAAATGTTAGGTGTTGAGCAGAAGGCAAAAGCCCACATTTAAACTGTTTTTTAAAAAATGTAGCCAGACCTCCGGCTAAGAAAATTAAAATCATCACAATCCTCTGGTGATAAGTGCGCTAATGAATCCAACTCAGTTGAACCAAGTTTCCGTCAAAGTCTTGTCTGTCAAGTCTTGTCTGTCAAGTCTTGTGATATATAAAAATTGTTTAAGATAAATGGATTTTGATCTACACCCCTCTTGATGCAGCGCTGTCTGGATGATCCGCAAAAAATATTGAGTCCGGAAAGAGACCGAAGCTCCAGCGCATGGTAGAGTTTAAGCTGCCTACAGCTTCCCGGCCCGATGCGGAGAATCCTTGGGGATAAAACCCAGCATCTCTTTATCCTAACAAGGAGTCAACTGCACTTTCCACGCTTTCTTCATCTTATGATGAAGAGAACAGCCGGTCGAGTAACAGAAGTAGAAGAAGCTCTTGAGTTGAAGTGATCCTCTATAGGGTCCTTGGTAGAGAAACGTAAATTAAGGAGGGCTTGACGATCACCATCAGCTTGACACCATCTTGAATGAAGTTTTAAACGGGAATAAGAAATTCAACTTTAATTAACTTTCTGACCAGGCCTGTACAGGTATATTGTGCATATTGATGTCTTCTGTAATTAAAAATGTTACATAATTATACATATTGACATGTTGTTGTTATGATGATCAGGGTGAGATTTCGGATGCATTTGAAGTAAAACTTAAAGAGGAAGACATAATTCTGCCTGCATTCTGCAGCATTAAAGACTCCATGAATCTAGTAATTATTGGCTTGTTTGTATAGACAATAGCAGTTAGTTTAGCTCACACTCCAGCAAAACCTAACCTGACTAGCTTGTATCAAAGCAAAGGAGACATTTTCAAATTGCAACCAATTGGTGGATGGGAAACGTTATAACAAAGTACAAGCATTAATGCAGTCGTTGGCTGACCCAGAAAGCAACATAGAGATAAATAGCTAAATAGGAAAAGGATATACCGCCAGAAGTCGATTTTAATATTCTAAGTATTATAAACTGGCCAGAGTTTTGAGATTGCAGTAGACGTGAAGGACTATAATGCGTTAAGAGCTCACTCAGGTATTGGGCAGCTAAACAATTTAGTGCTTTGTAAGTAATCAGCAATATTTAAAAATGTATATGATGTTTAATAGGAGGCCAATGCAGTGTTGACAGAACCGGGCTAATATGGTCATACTTCCTGGTTCTGGTAAGAATTTGAGCTGCTGCGTTTTGAACCAGCTGATATTTGTTTATTATGCGCATAGGGCAACCACCCAGTAGAGCATTACAATAATCTAGTCTTGAGGTCATAAACGCATGAACTAACTGTTCCGCATTTTTCATTGAAAGCATATGTCGTCATTTAGATATTTACATATGTTTTTAAGATGGAAGAATGTGGTTTTACAGATGTTAGAAACGTGGCTTTCAAATGAAAGATTGATATAAAAGAGCACACACAGGTTCCTAACTGACGACAAAGACATGACAGAGAAGCCATCAATTGTTAGACAGTATTCTAGTTTGGTACGTGCAGAGGTTTTTGGTCCAAGCTTTAGAAATCTTTCAGAATTAAGTAGTCATCCAAATTTTTATATCAGAACGTGTTCGCTCAGCCTCCCTCATATCTGCCAGGTATCAGCCTCCCTCATATCTACCACAGAAGTGGACATCACCTGACCCAGGGAGCGCGCTGTAACCTTCGTCACCCGTAGGGCGAGGTCAGTGGCAGTCGCAGCTCTTGCATGAGCCCTGGATCAGCCCTGCCCTCGTGCATGTCTCTGAGCACCTGTGCCTGATAAACTTGCAGGATGGCCATAGCATGCGAAGCTCTATAGACCTACAGGCCTTGAACAGGTAACCAATGTAGAGATCTCAGAAGGGGTGTAACATGATAGAATTTTTTACATCCCTTCAGGAATATAGCTGCTGCATTTTGAACGACTTGTAAATGGGAAATTTGAGTCTTTGAGACACCATAATATAAAGAGTTGCAGTAATCCAGCCGAGATGTAATAAAGGCATGGATAGCAACCTCTAAAGAGGCATTAGAAAGAAAGGTTTTAATTTTAGAGACAGAGCGAAGAAAGAAAAAACCTAGAGCCCACTACAGAGGCAATTTGCCTGTCAAATTTCAAGCCGTTGTCGATTTCCACACCCAGATTTCGCACTTGGGATGAAATAGCAAGATGTAAGAATCCAAGATTAGGTAAATGTTGTATTCTAGTTTCAGAGGGGCCAAAGACAATAACTTCCGATTTATCTGAGTTTAGGAAGAGAACATTTTTTCTTCACACTGCACATAGCCTCAAAGATCACTGCACAGACCAATAGCAGGAATGCGATCTCGCTGGAGCACACCGTCACTCCAACACCGCTGTAGAGTCGCTCATCTCGTGTCTCAGAACTCGTAGACAGCTTGCAGTGGAGAGAAATGAAGGAAACACTCGGCTCCGAAGCAAAAACATAATGCAAGATCCCCCGCGCAGCTCCTTTTATACCCACGAGGTGGGGGCGGAGTTGCGCTATGCAAATTCTGCAGACCCATGGCATTGTTTTGCCATTGGCTCGTTTTGTAGAACTTGAAGGTGATAGGCTTCGAACCCATTTGTTCAGGCACTGACGTAACCCGGAGTGACTGACTGAAAGAGAACTGTATATGCATGTGTGTTCAAGGTGTGTGATCGATATTTTTGATTCAGACAGATTCCAGAAACAGACTGCACTACACTCTTATACCAGTCCACTATGGAACCATCCCATTACGGGTCGGCTGTCAAAAAGAAGAATATTTATAACCTCATTATTTCTAGAGGCTCATGGTTGATGAAGCATTCTTTGACAGACTGTAAATAGACAATATATTTTCTCTTTCAGAAAACTGTAACACATACAGTACGAGATGGAATGACATGTGGATCATGAATGAGGTGTAGAGAATTGTCCGGACACACACAGTGCCAAGGATAATGGAGTATGTTTGAAACAAACAAACCCACTGAGGCTCGCACTTCCCCACAGTTAATTAAACTCCTCATTAGAGCTAAAGACATTCTAATGGGACTTTCCCAGATACCACGGAGACCATTTAGCATTTTACCATTTAGTGCCCCTCGTCAGGCGCCTTTCCAATGCCTGTTCCTTGTGTTCATAGATGGAACGCATTACACACTTGTGGCTTTCTTCTGTGGACATATGCATTTTTCATAGGCAGCTATGCAAATAATGTCAGTGGGTTTCCACTGTGGCTACATCTGGATTAATTAGGTCACCCATAAAAAATGCGATTTAAATATCACTCAGTGAGGAGTGGCCTGATTGTGTGGTTTACGATCAGAAACACGTGTTTTATTGCTTATACAGGGAGTATATTGTGATAAAAACCTTGATTTAATCAACACTCTTGACATTTGTTTGTTTGTAGTAGTTTTCCTTATGAAGTGCTACTTTCCTATCACACCAAAACAAAAAAAGTCTACTGTCTAACTGGAACAGTTTTTGCACGGTTTTATTAGAAACAATTGACTTCATACAATGAATCTAACTCAATGTCTTTAAGCATGTAGACACGGTCAAGAAGATCTGCTGAAGTCCAAACTGAGCATCTGAATGGGGAAGAAAGGTGATTTAAGTGACTTTGAATGGTTGCATGGGTGTAATATTTGTGAATTTGCTTATCTGGTTGTGAGTGCAGTGCACTTGAAGAGAAACTCCGCCCACACTCTCATCTTATTTGCTGTGATTTTGGATTGATTGGGTTGCGAGTGCAGTGCGCTTGCAGAAAGACTCCGCCCACACTCTCTTCTGATTGGCTGTGATTTTGGATATATTTGGTTGCGAGTGCAGTACGGCTGCAGAGAGACTCCGCCCACACACTCTTCTGATTGGCTGTGATTTTGGATATATTTGGTTGCGAGTGCAGTGTGTTTGCAGAGAGACTCCGCCCACACTCTCTTCTGATTGGCTGTGATTTTGGATTGATTTGGCTGCGAGTGCAGTATGCTTGCAGAGAGACTCCGCCCACACACTCTTCTGATTGGCTGTGATTTTGGATTGATTTGGTTGCGAGTGCAGTACGGCTGCAGAGAGACTCCGCCCACACACTCTTCTGATTGGCTGTGATTTTGGATATATTTGGTTGCGAGTGCAGTGTGTTTGCAGAGAGACTCCGCCCACACACTCTTCTGATTGGCTGTGATTTTGGATATATTTGGTTGCGAGTGCAGTGTGTTTGCAGAGAGACTCCGCCCACACTCTCTTCTGATTGGCTGTGATTTTGGGTTGATTTGGTTGTGATGCAGTGCATTTGCAGAGAGACTCCGCCCACACACTCTTCTGATTGGCTTTGATTTTGGATATATTTGGTTGCGAGTGCAGTGTGTTTGCAGAGAGACTCCGCCCACACGCTCTTCTGATTGGCTTTGATTTTGGATATATTTGGTTGTGAGTGCAGTGTGTTTGCAGAGAGACTCCGCCCACACACTCTTCTGATTGGCTGTGATTTTGGATTGATTTGGTTGTGAGTGCAGTGCACTTGCAGAGAGACTCCGCCCACACACTCTTCTGATTGGCTGTGATTTTGGATTGATTTGGTTGCGAGTGCAGTGTGTTTGCAGGTAGACTCCGCCCACACACTCTTCTGATTGGCTGTGATTTTGGATTGATTTGGTTGTGAGTGCAGTGTGTTTGCAGGTAGACTCCGCCCACACACTCTTCTGATTGGCTGTGATTTTGGATTGATTTGGTTGTGAGTGCAGTGCGTTTCCAGAGAGACTCCGCCCACACGCTCTTCTGATTGGCTGTGATTTTGGATTGATTTGGTTGTGAGTGCAGTGCGTTTGCAGAGAGACTCCGCCCACACGCTCTTCTGATTGGCTGTGATGTTGGATTGATTTGGTTGCGAGTGCAGTGTGTTTGCAGAGAGACTCCAACCACACACTATTCTGATTGGCTGTGATTTTGGATATATTTGGTTGCGAGTGCAGTGTGTTTGCAGGTAGACTCCCCCACACACTCTTCTGATTGGCTGTGATTTTGGATTGATTTGGTTGTGAGTGCAGTGTGTTTGCAGGTAGACTCCGCCCACACACTCTTCTGATTGGCTGTGATTTTGGATTGATTTGGTTGTGAGTGCAGTGCGTTTCCAGAGAGACTCCGCCCACACGCTGTTCTGATTGGCTGTGATTTTGGATTGATTTGGTTGTGAGTGCAGTGCGTTTGCAGAGAGACTCCACCCACACACTCTTCTGATTGTCTGTGATGTTGTATTGATTTGGTTGTGAGTGCAGTGCGTTTGCAGAGAGACTCCGCCCACACACTCTTCTGATTGGTTGGGTCAGAACTAGGCATAAACAACATGAAAGCATGAATCCACCCTGCCTTGTATCAGCGGTTCGTGCTGCTGGTGCTGTAATGGTGTGAGGGATAGTTTCTTGGCACACTTTGTACCAATTGAGCATTTTTTAAACTCCACAGAAGAAGATGAGTGAAAATTAAATACTTTAAACTTAAAGTTCTCACAGTGCCATGAAGTGCAGCACTTCACTACACTAATAAAGCCAAGACACTGAGCGACACACATCTTAAATAACATCATGTTCATCACAAGGAGAATAATCCACTAAAAGAGGTCGCTGAATGCAAATCCAATCCTGATGCATGGAAACTCTTATCCCGGGGCTGTGATGAATCGCTCTTCATTACATCGTGTGTTTGAACTGTGTTAGTTCAGATTAAAGCGATCA
>CM070823.1:46793595-46801095 GCA_036326025.1 Chrosomus eos
TAAAGCAGCTGCATGACGGGATGCATGCCAGAGTCCTTATGGGAGAACTCCAGTCAGAGTCTTTCGAGGTAAACGTTGGGGTGAAGCAAGGCTGTGTCTTGGCTCCGGTGCTCTTTAACATCCTCCTCTCTGCCATCACCTGCCTATTCCACCGTGTAATGGGACATGAAGACGGTGTCCATGTGGAATACCGACTTGACGGAAGTCGTTTCAACATCCATCGGCTACAGGCCCACACAAAGACAAAGACCAGCCAAATCTGTGAGCTTCAGTATGCTGATGACTGTGCCGTCTTAGCCCACAGCCCGGACTCTATGCAGCACGCCCTTAACACAATATCCTGTCTGTATCAATCCTTTGGCCTACAGGTCAACATTCAAAAAACCGAGGTCATGTCCCATCTCACCACCCCCGCTTCCACATCCCCCAGTTTTCACATAAATGGTGTTCCACTTAAAACAGTGGACCACTTCACCTACCTTGGCTCCACTCTGTCCTCATGCTGCTCCCTTGATATAGAAATACACACCCGAATAAATAAAGCCTCATCATCTTTTGGACGCCTACGCAGCAGGGTTTTTGAAAACCGTAACCTGAAGATCAGTACCAAGGTTGCAGTTTACAATGCTGTGTGTCTTGCCACTCTGCTTTACGGGGCAGAGTCATGGACCCCATACCGCAAGCACATCATCACCTTAGAGGCCTTCCATATTCGCTGCCTGCAGAAGATCCTCAGTTTGTCCTGGGAAGATCGAATTCCCCATACAGTCATCCTAAGCAACACTGGCTCGATCTGTATGGAAGCAGCTGTGGCCAAAAAACATCTGCGCTGGATCGGGCACACCATACGTATGCCTGAACACCGCTTGCCCCGCCAAGTCCTCTACAGTCAACTAATGGGTGCAAAGCGGTCTGCTGGAGGGCAAAAGCGACGCTATAAGGACTACACCAGGGACATCTTAAAGCGAGCGAACATCCCCCTTACGCAGCTTGAATCTTTGGCACTTGACAGATCTGGTTGGCAGGTCACCTGTGCCTCTGCAGTCTCTCAAATACACCAAAACAACCAAGACCGACGATCCGAGAGGCGCATCATGAGACACCAGTGGGCAGCTGGTACCCCCCTGGCATCTGGTTTCCCTTGCTCCATCTGCGGACGAGTGTGCGGCTCAAGGATCGGACTCTACGCCCACGAGAAGTGGCACCAGCGGCAAGGTCGCTGAACCCAACCCCCCTCCCACCCCCACCCCTGGAGCAAGCGTCATCATCGAACACGATGGACAGCTACAGTTTTTTCTGAATGCTTAAGCGCTAATCGTGATTCTTGTAGCACAATTTCTAAAACTATTACTACGTATAGCAAAACCACTCACTGAGTTTGCAAAACTAAAAGCACAAACACTGCTTTGCACTCAGTTTGCAATTTTGTAACACACACTTTGCAAAACTATAGGCACAATTCACTGCACAACACTCTTTTTGCAGAACTTTAAACACAACTCACTGCTTACACTCAATTACCAAATTCCCAACACACTCCTAGTAAAATTATACACATGTAAGGCTATCCTTAACACTATTTTGCCAACTGTCTGGCACACTTTCACATGTTAAAACTGTTTTAGATAATTAGTTAACTTTGCAATCAGCCTAAGCACTATAAATAAGCCACAGGTAAGCTGGCTGTGTGGAGTACAATGGAAGGAGCAGTAAGAGTGAGAAAAGTGAGAATCAGAGGAGGCCGAGGGAGAGGACGTGGAGGTGAAGAAGTTGGAGGAAGAGGACGTGGAGGTGAAGAAGTTGGAGGGAGAGGACGTGGAGGTGAAGAAGTTGGAGGGAGAGGACATGGAGGTGAAGAAGTTGGAGGGAGAGGACGTGGAGGTGAAGAAGTTGGAGGGAGAGGACGTGGAGTTGACGAAGTTGGAGGAAGACGACGTGGAGTTGAAGAAGCGAGAGGCTTAGAGGAAGTTAGAGGAAGAGGACAAGGAGGAGCAAGAAGAGGACGAGGAGGTGAAGAAGTTGGAGGGAGAGGACGTGGAGTTGAAGAAGTTGGAGGAAGAGGACGTGGAGTTGAAGAAGTTGGAGAAAGAGGACGTGGAGTTGAAGAAGCGAGAGGGTTAGAGGAAGTTAGAGGAAGAGGACAAGGAGGAGCAAGATGAGGAAGAGGAGGGGAAAGAGGAAGGGTAAGAAGAGTAAGAAATAGAATATCTGATGACATTAGAGCTATAATAGTGGACCATGTCATCAACCATGGGATGACCCTGAGGGAAGCTAGCCAACGGGTTCAGCCTAATTTGAGCCGCTACACTGTGGCAAGCATCATTAGGACATTTCGAAATGAGAATCGGTAAGTACTTTGTAGCACTGCCATACTCTAATGAGAAACACAACAGTACCATACATGCAAAAATACTGAAATTGTAACTTTACAGAATTGCTAGACGTCCAGATGTTGGGGGCAGAGGAAGAATTTTCACTCCAGTGCAAGAGACCCATATATTGAACATGGTGATTGCCAATAATGCAATAAGACTGCCAGAAATACAGCAGCGCATAATTGATAATGACACCATCTTTCAAAATATACACAGTGTAAGCATTTCTACACTAAGTCGTGTACTTGCGCGCCACAGAATAAGAATGAAGCAGTTCCTTTTGAGAGAAACATAGAACGAGTACAGCAAACGCGATATGACTTTGTGCAGGTAAGCTATAGTGTCATTGGTTCTGAATTTGGAAGTGCATACTGCAGTGCTGTGCATGGGCCTGATGTGTTGCATTTGTTTTGTCTTGTCCAGAGAGTGATGGAACTAGAAGCAGATGCCATGGGACATGAGCTACTTTTTGTAGATGAGGCCTGTTTTAACCTCAGTAAAACCAGGAGACGTGGCAGGAACATTATTGGACACCGTGCCATCATCAATGTCCCAGGACAACGTGGTGGTAACATAACCATGTGTGAAGCTATAAGCCAAAATGGTGTTGTTCACCATCATGCAACCATAGCATTCCTGGACACCTTGACATGACATGCTCACTGTTCAGAGACCAGAGCATACCCGATATGTCAACAAAATGGGACAGTGTTAGTTTCCATAGGACTGCTTTGGTCCGCAACTGGTTTACAGACCACCCATTCTTCATGGCACTCAACCTCCCTCCATACTCTCCATTCTTAAATCCCATTGAGGAGTTCTTCTCTGCCTGGCGCTGGAAAGTGTACGACCGTCATCCTCATCAACAGGTAGCCCTTTTACAGGCAATGGAGGAGGCATGTGGAGATATTTACCAGGCATCATGTCAGGCCTGGATACGGCATTCAAGGAGATATTTCCCCCGGTGCCTTGGACTTGAGGATATCACATTCGATGTGGACGAAATTTTGTGGCCGGACCCAGAAAGACGACATGATGTAGGCTATTTTTTTTTTTTTTTTTTTTTTTTAAATTACTATTTCGTGTTCTGACTTTGTCTTGGTGTTGATGAGTGTGAAACACAAATACTTGAAGTTTGGATCCTTGTATGTTTACATGACACTATGACAAAAGTATGACCTCAAATTGACATCTGTACACAGAGAAAGCAAAAGCCAGATGTTTTTTGTATTTATACCATCAGTGTGTAGTTGCCACATTGTGTGCTTAGTAGATGATGGCTTGTGTTTACTGTTTGATACGAAAACACCATTTTTACGAAAGTGTGAAGAGTTAATCTAGCTGTGTTCGCTTTTGCAAGAGAACTACAATGTTTTGATAATTGGGTGAAAGGTTTTCTTATTTGTGTGTAGAGTTTTGCAAAAATAGCCAATAGTTACAAAAAATGGGCTTAAGCAATCAGAAAAAACTGTAAGAAAGAAAGTGTGTGTCTGTGTGTGTGTCTGTGTGTGTGTCTGTGTGTGTGTGTGTGTGTGTGTGCGTGTGTGTGTGTGTTGTGTGTGTGTGTGTGTGTGTGTGTGTGTGAGTGAGTGAGTGTGTGTGTGTGTGTGTGTGTGTGTGTGTGTGTGTGTGTGTGTGTGTGAGTGGTGTGTGTGTGTGTGTGTGTGTGTGTGTGTGTGTGTGTGTGTGTGTGTGTGTGTGTGTGTGTGTGTGTGTGTGTGTGTGTGTGTTGTGTGTGTGTGTGTGTGTGTGTGTGTGTGTGTGTGTGTGAGTGTGAAAGTGACAGTTGGAATTCAAAATTATATGAACATGTTTGGATTTCAATGTCAAGTGTATGGGATTTATTTTCTGCTTTTTCGTCCGCTGTGTAACATCATAAGTCCGATCTCTTGGGAAATATAGCACACCTCTCCTCAATAAGGCATGTCAATATGACAAACGGTGAGATTAGCGAGATACGCACCAAACTTTTGTCCAGAAGAAGCTCACTAACCAGAGACGACTTCATATATTTAGTTAGTTGTTTTGATCTATATTATGAGTACTTGCCTGTTGTTGGTATCTAAACTAATTCTAGTTGTCACAAAACTGCACATTAATATCAGTTTGTTGCAGTTTTTTTTTTTTTTTTATCCGAAGTATTTCATTATCCGTGTTTTCCTTCCTAGCTTGTAATGAATTAGCCATAGCATGAGCGTTTCCCGATCCGCTGGAGAACCAGAGTCGTCTCAGTAATTCTCCAAGACCTGTCTCTCTCACACACCTTCACTGACCCTGAGACTCAATCCCTGACCTTTCAGCTGCAGGCCAACCCATTAACCCAACGCGCTGCCGGCCACACACAGGCACATTAGTGTGGACCGAAGATTTAAAAGCCGTGGAATCCGTTTAGGTCGTGCAATGTTATCAGCAGAAATGCTGTCGCGCATGAAAAGTGGTCATAAATATGAGTTTAGATGTAGAGAAAGCATTATTACCCTGCGTGTTTTGGTGGATAATCAATGTCAAAATGTTTCCCAAAGTAATGTATAGTCCCCTGGTTTAGAGTTAAGCAATACAGAAAAAGAATAAAGACTGCTAAATTTGTAGCAAATCCCTTTAGCCATGAAGATTTTCACAATATAGCTTGGCTTTGAGTGTCTTATTGCTTTTATAAATGGTTTAATCACTTTTTTCTACTACAATACATAACTTTGCATAACTTCTGCTAGAAGATACAGTTCAAAACAAAGGATACACACTTAAATTGTGACAATTCTGCATTTTCTCATTGGTTTGGCCCACTTTCATTGGGCAACATTTAAAAGCATAAACATGTGTTCGTGCAGGTCACATGGGAGTAATTCTGTCCTCTCATTGGACGGCCTGCAACTCTTTTCACTGTGATTTCTTTATTTTTAAAAGGGACAATGCACATTACTCAACATGAGGACAGAGTCCAACATGTAAATGTGCCAGATTTACACTTTACTAGCTTTACTAGTTTTAGGGGTGTATGCACCAAATTAATAAAAAAACTAAACTATAATGACCAGCACTGTATTGTATATCATGTTTGTGAGGATGCAAGATGAACACAGATGCATCAGGATTCAATAGAATAAAGTGAGTGTGAAAGTAGATGAGCTCTGCAGGCAACAATTATATTATATATATATATATATATATATATATATATATATATATATATATATATATATATATATATATATATATATATATATATATATATATATATATATATATATATATATGAATATCCATAAAGGCCGGTTTGTCATAAACACATGATCAAGTCCTCAGGAATCAGGATTTCTTCTCAAAGCAGAAAACTCTTGTGTGTTCAAGGGCTCAGAAGATCTGTGTTTAACACCCGCTTTATGAGATATTGACTGTATATTGATATTAATTATAATATTATATTAGAGAACATTTCTTCACCTGATCCTGTTTTATCTGATATCCAAATCCTCTTAAAGTCTCACCTACACTTTTGATTCACAGTTGACTGAATAGCCTTTCAAAGTGATAAAAAGTCTTTACTGTGTTTAACTCTGTGTTTAATATGCTGTGTTTAATATGCATAATATGACACTGTGTTTAACTCACAGCGCTGATGTTTTTGACTCGTTTTGTGACAGAAACAGCGAGGACACTGTAGCGCTGTGACTTCGAGTTGTAAAGGCAGGATTATTGTGTTTCGTTTGCTGAACACACACGACTGTGACGAGAGTCAATGCGCTGCAGTGGAGGAGATGTGAATATCAGGCTTGTGGAGTCACATGACTCGAGTCCCAAATCTGATGACTTGTGACTTGACAAACTTTGACAACAATACAGATACCTAAAGCAATTTATTTCTGATTGCCAACATTTTTGTCTGATATCCAACTAGTCAACTCTTCTGTCTACCAAGTGCTTTTAAAATGAGCAGAGATTATAATATTAAGTATTCTTTTTTGCAATTTCTCAATGATAAGATAAATTGTACTGATAGAGACTTTGTCTGACACTTTATATTAGGTGTCCTTTATATACTTACATCAGAAAGTACGACACTACTTAGTTTTTGATGTACTTATTAATGTACAACGATAAATGAATTACTGTACATTAAAAAGCCTAAGGTTGAGAGACTAGTGTTAGAGAATATGTTTATAAAATTGCTAGGAGGAAAGAGATAAAGATAATATGACGGAGGTAAAGAAAAAGAGGAATGAAGGACAACACACACTTGTTTAAGCTAAACACACACTCACACTGCTATTAAAAGAGCTCAAATTATACCCTTAGATCCTTCAATTACACACACACACACACACACACACACACACACACACACACACACACACACACACACACACACACCACACACACACACACAACACACACACACACACACACACACACACACACACACACACACACACACACACACACACGGTCTAAGATGGCAGATCTGTTGTATTTGAACAGCAGAATATATCAAAACTATCCGTGTCATCATATTAAATGAGTCATTTTTACAGCAAAGAGCTTTTATTTGTTCAGTAATGTTTTCATCATAAGTCATGTGATTGTAAACTGTGCTTCAAAGCTGAAATCCAATCAAAACTGAAAGAAAGAAAGAGGCGTTTAGTGCAGCTGTAATAATATCTACTGTATACTTCACTTGTCAATATTTATAGGACAGAAGATGAATCTCTGCTCCTGTTTTCATCAGTTGTGTGATGATTGCAGTGTGTTAAAGCTGAACGCCTCTGGATTATTATAACCTCTGGTGTTTTTGTAGTTTTGACACTAATAACACAGAAACTTTTACAGCTCCACCGCCAGATTAGTGAGGATTTTAAAGAAGACATTCTTCCACAGCGCAATCAGTGTTTCTGAACTCCTGAAACGCCTCCATTAGTCTCGAGTTTCTTCCGGGAACGAACACGTCACAATATTCCTCATTATAATAATTCATACGCAGAATAAAGGGGCGGGCCTGGTTGAGTTAGTTAGTAGTGTGTTAAACTGGCGGTTATGGTAAGGGGCGGGACATTTCCCAAACACACTCGACCAATCACAACACACTGATCCAGCCGACCAATCAGAGCACAGTGTGCTTTTCAGGAGGAGG